>JAQZBX010022166.1:12503-31854 GCA_029593785.1 Cabassous unicinctus | reverse complement strand
AAGCTTCCCTCATCCAATATGTGGGTCTGAGGATGAACTAAGCCAATGAGAAGAAACAAAGCCCCTCCTTGATGGCAGAGCCTTGGGGGAGATGAAGCAACAAGGAGGGAACCCAGCACCTGAGCAAGTGTCCCCCTCGCCATCACTGCCATCGTCACTGTCAGGCCAGCAGGTGACAGTTACACGGGCTTACCGCGCGCAGCTTCTGCCCTGAGGGCGCCACGTGTTTTAACTCACTCAGTCCTCGCCACAGCCCTAAGAGGACTGCAATATTGCTGCCCCCATTTCCAGATGAGGAGACCGAGACTTGGGGAAGTTACATCCCTTCTCCAAAGCCACCAAGCTTGTACATGAAAGGCTAGGAAAGGTCTGGTCCCCAGGCATGAGCTTGCTCTGCCCGTTCTCATGATGTGCTGACACCCGGCGTGGTCACTCGCTATCCCCTTTTGATCAAGCAAGGGTCCGCAGCTGTTAGAGTCAGGGTCTAGGAGGGGTCATTGGCATTCACCCGTCACCTGGCACATCCGTCCTGAGCCCGGGTCATGGAGGCCAACTGCTTGGGGGCTAGTGGAGGTTGGGGGAAGGATATTGGTACCTTACTTTCTTCTTCACAAGGAAATTTGCCTTGAGCCTCATACATAGACCTCTTTGACCTCTTGACAAGCCTGATGCCCGTGAGGATGGATTTGCTCAGAAGGTGGGTCAGTGCATGGGGATGAGCTGCTTTTCCTAGCCCTGCAACTGTTAGGCCCAGTTGCAGCATCAGCCTCAGATTCTATCTAATGTAAGAAAAAAAGACAAAACAGGAAAGTTTTGGATGAATAGGGGTGGCCACAGAATTGGAGAAAAGAGGAATAATTCAGACCCAGAGAACAGTAGCCAGTGCGGCTCCCAGATCTAGAAGGGGGAACCAGCAACCCAGTATCCCCGGAGCTTGGGCTGTTGATACCTCTCCCACTGTTGCCTTCCTTGTTTTCCCTTTGGGGCCGGCGAGAGCACCTAATGGAGATCAGAGGCCAGTCCCCAGCCATGGACAGGTGGGGCCACCTCCATTGTCACTCCCTTGGAGGCACCCCACCATTGGAGTCAGGAGGTTCCCCCAAAAGAAAACCGAGAGCCTCTGAACAAAAGAACATGGAATGGATGCTGAGGGGCAGAAGCTCCAGGTTCCCCACCCCACCCCACTCCGTAACATCCCTGACTGGGTCAGGAGCCAGCTGGGCACAAATGCTGCTCTGCCCAAGACTTCAGACCCGGGTGAGTGGGTGAGTCAGAAGCACTGGGGCTGAGGGATCCCTAATATGGGATGTCTTGAAGCTGCCCGAAAAAGATTGTCCTGGGAGAAAATGTTAGCCCATCATCTTACCACCAGGCTCTGAATTTTGATCATGAAGAAGGAGGTCGAGTAGGAAAAGAGGGAATGGATCAGGAGGGAGAGGTGGAGAGGGGAGAGAAAAAAAAGAGGAAGAAGGAAGAAGAAGAAGATAGAGAGAGAAAGGAAGGAGTCTCTGACATGTGCCTATGTGTAATGGGTTACAAATTGCTTTCTCCCTGCAAATTTCATTTGGGCCCCCCAATGCCCCTTTAAGCCTCTCTCAGCAGAATCATTAGGAGGAAACTGAGGCCCAGAGTGGCAGAGTGGCTTTCCCATGGTTATTAAGAGGCACCATCAGGACATGAACCCCAGGCTCCTGGCCCCCAGTAGAAGGCTCATTGCTGTGACCACCCAGGCCCAGGGTCACAACTGGCCCCAGGAAGGGCAACACACTTATCTCATTGTCATCCATCTGTGATACTGTTATCACTAATGACAGCTGGCGTTTGGAGAAGGAGCAAAAGTCATGAAGCTCACTCACCATAGGTCCATGACCCAGTTCAGACATACTGTCTCCCTGCAAGGTACTTTGTGTCTTTCAAGGAATTCGTCCTTTTATTCTAAGTTGTTGAATTTATGGCATAAACTTGCTAATAATTCCCTTACTATACTTTTACTCTGTAGTGATGTTAGTGCTCTTATTCTTGATGTTGGGAGTTTGTATCTTCTTTTTTCCTAAACAGTTCAAGGGTTTATCAATTTTCTTGAATCAAAGAACCAGGTTTTGTTTCATTGACTTTCTCATTGTTTTTCTCTTTTCTATTGAATCAATTTTTAATTTATACCTATTTGTATCTTTATGTTTTAATTGCATTTCTTTTGTTGTCATGTAGTTGGATCTTGCTTTTTAAACCAATCTGACAATCTATGTGTTTTAATTGGGGTATTTAGACCATTTACATTTACTGTGATTAGTTTCCATCTATCTCTATTTGCTTTTTCCTCTAATTCTGTTTTCTTTTGAATTAATTGAAATATTTTCATGATTCCATTTTATATCCTTTTTTGGTTTATTAACCCTTTCTGCTTTGTTAGTTAAGTAGTTGGTTTAGGGTTTACAGTATACATCTTTAACTTTCATTGTATACCTTCATATAATATTCTACCACTTCATGTAGAGTATAAAAACCTTAACATAATATGTTTCCATTTCTCTTCTCCAAATCTTTGGGCTAATGTTATCATATATACGTGTGTGTGTGTGTATGTAAATGTGTGTATCATAAACACCACACTATGTTAATATTTTTGTTTAAGCAATTATCTTTAAAAGAAATTTAAATAATAGGAAAAGAACCTTTTCTAATTACACATGTAGTTATCATTTTTGGTGATCTTTTTTCCTTTGGGTAGATCCATATTTCTATCTGGTATCATTTTAGTTTTTCCTGAAGGATCTCTTTCAACATTTCTTATAATGCAGGCCTGGTGGTAATGAATTATTTCAGCTTTTGTATATCTGAAAAACTATTTCATCTTTGTTTTTGAAAGATATTTTTCTGGGTATAGAATTCTAGATTGAAAGTTTTTTTTTTCTTTCGGCATTTACAAATGTGCTTCTACTGTATTCTTGCTTGCATTGTTTCTGATGAGAAATTTGTTGTCACCCTTATCTTTGTTCTGCTGCACATAATGTGTCTTTTTTTACCTCTGTTTGCTTTTAAGGTTTTTCTCTTCGTCACTGCTTTGAGAAGTTTGATTAAGATCTGCTTTCATGTATTTTTCTTAATTTTTCTTTTGCTGGGAGTTTATTTAGCTTCTTGGATCTGTGGATTTAAAGTTTTCATCATATTCAGAAATTGTTCAGCCATTTTTCTCTGCATGTTTCATTTTAGATCGTTGTGATTGCTGCGTCTTCATGTCCGCTAATCTTTTCTCCTCCAATATCTATTCTCTCATTAATTCTGTAGGGGGAAATACAGTGCCTGGTATGTATAGAAGCTAAGTAAACATTTGTAAAGATTCAAATAATTGAACCCAGAAAGCTCTCCTTCCCTAGGCCCTTCAACTGTTTCCCTTTTCCCAGGAGCTCCCAAGCAGCTCATGGCCAAACTGGGACCATCAATCAAAGACTTAAAAAGGAGACTTGACAAAATCTGCTCTTCCCCACAGCAGCAGAGGAGTCTGCTCATTTGACCCATGCAGGTGACCTGTGTTTCTGTGGGGGAGCCGTATCCCAGGGAGATAATGGAGACAGGCTCAGGGCATTTGGAGTGGAACCAGGCTCTCCTGGGCTAGAGGATGCTGTAGTAGAAGAATAATAACATTAACTCTGAACATGTCCACTCCACAATGTAAGGACAATGAACCCAACAGAAGGTTCTGGAGCCAGCCTGACCTACTCTGAAAGCACCAGCCATGTGACCATGGGCAGCTGATATTATTACCCCCATTTTACAGAAGAAATAGAAGATGCTAAAGGTGATGCAACCCACCCAGGATGACCCACCATTTAGGAAGAGTGGGATCTGGGCCTCCCTGTCCAGTGTTCTATCCGCTGTGTCTTGAGCTTTCAGGATGAGGATGACAGAGCACTACCTGGTGTCTCCCAGAGGAGCAAGGGTCCCAGCGTCCCACATATTCTGCCAGGAAGCCAGGCTGCCTGAGTATATGCCACTGTGGATGAGTCCCATGACACCTAGAAGGTGGGTGCTCTGCAGAGAACACTAAGAGAAGGTGTGCAAGGAGAGGAACTGGGCACACACAGCCAGAATGTCACCCCTCTCATTCCCACTGGACACTGTGCTTTGACAGTTACATTTATATCCATCCATTCATTCAAATATACCTACTGACCCAGGGAATAGAGAAAAGGGTCAGGCTCGGTCCCCACCCTGGAGAACCTCATCATCCCATGGAGGAGACACATCTGGAAGCAAACAATGAGGAAGCAGCAGGCAGTCTTACCTGTTCTTACCGCCCCTGTTTTACACTAAGGGGATGGAGTTCCAGAGAAGTTAAGGGATTTTCCCAAGGTCACACGACTCGAGATGGCAGAGCAGAGCTCAAACCCAAGCCTTCTACCACCAAGGCCCCTGCTTCTCTCCCATGCCCCACTGTCCCACAGAGAATGTGAGAGGAGCTGGGAAAGAATGAGGCCAGCGTGGGCTAGAGACACCAGGGAAGGCTTCCGGGAGGAGGGGGAGCCCAGCTGAGCCCTGAAGGACAAAATGGAGGAGAAGAAGACACAGGGAGGGAGGAGCAGTCCACAATGTGCTGCTTCCAGATCTTTAGGCCTCTGGGTCAAGAATTCTCTTGAAAAGCTTCAAGGTCTTTCTGGGGCAGGTCCCCAGGACCTGTATTCAGAGCAGGTGGAAGTGTGTCCCCAGCTGGGGTTGGAGGCAATTCTCAGGTAAGGGGTGGGTGGTTGGCAAGGCAGAGAAGAGCTCCTCAGGACATTCTAGGTGGGTTTGAATGGGAAAGGAGATGGCAGCGTCCTCACCTGGCTGCTGTGAGGGGACAGTGGCCTCACAAGAGGCACTGATGAGGCCATTCGCCCATATTCCATCCGCCCGACCAGCCCCGCCAGTGACGCCGACAATCCCTGCAAAGTGTCTCATCAGCCTGAGAACTGCACTCCCACGGGTCCTGTGATTTCACTTGCAAGTTCCCCGTGTGATCAGCATCTGGTGAAGGTCTGAATCCCTTCCATTATATCCACAATTGGGGAAATTGGTCTGTTTCCCCTCCCTGCCCTGCCATTTCCCCAAAATGAGCCTGCAGAAGTTAAACAATGCACAGGCATGAAAATACACATCAGCTCAGCTGAAACCAGGGATTCTTGGTGTGCAGGTGGGGCCAGCAAAGCCCAGACTATTTTAGGAACAGGATGCCTGCACTGGTGAGAGGTGGATGGTGGATCCATTCCCTGCATGGATCAGCTTTCCAGACACAGGCCCAGGAAGCTAAGTCGGTGATTCCTTTAAATCTCAAATCCCCTTTCTTCCTACCCACCCCCACCCTCCCTTCCTCCCACAGATATTTACTGATGCCAATTAGGTGCAGACCCTGAGGTGGGCACTGGGCTATGGGACTCCTTTGGGGTCTGCTTGTCTGGTTGGGGGGACAAGTGCACTAACAGAGGGAGACCCTGCAGTGACAGCAGTCATTTATTTAGTTGACACATTTGCTGACCACCTACTATGTGACAGCCACTGAGATAGGAAATTGACACTAAGCAAAATCACGGTGATCCCTGCCCCCATGAAGCGCACCATCTAGAGTGGGAGACAGAGATTAACTGGAATCACTCGATTAAATGCGTAATGATGCAGGCAATGAAGGAGTGGACACAGGTGCTATGAAAGCATATCTTGGGAGATTTTAAGGGAAACAAAAGAGGGTTTTCCTGAGAACAGTAATGCCTGAGCTAGGATCTGAAGGGTGACTAGGAGCTATCAGGTGGGCCTGGGGATGAGCAGGGTGTTCAGACACGGCATGTGCAAAGGCCCAGTGGCTGAAGGCCTCTTGGAGACCAGGAAGAATGCCAAGGCCTCTGTGGTTGGAGGACAGGGAGTGCATGGGACTCTGAAGTGAAATGAAGCTGGCAGTGGGGGGCACTTTAGGGACTTGGGTCTTTGTCCCAAGAATATTGTGATTCCATTAGTATTTTAAGTGGAGGCCAAAGGACAGGGAGGGGGGTTGACATGATGATAGTTGTGTTTCCAGAAAACTCCTGAGACCACAGTGAGGTGAACTGTGATGGAGGGAAGTGTATGGGTAGTGAGACCTGAAGGAGGGAGCCTCAGCTGAAAGGGAGAAGGAGGCTTCCCAAGACGTCGGCAATGGGACTGATTAGCATCCACTCCTGTGTGGCTTTCACTGTTCACTCCATCAGTAGGTTCGTGCTTACTGAGCACCTGCTCTGCTCCCAGCCCTGGGCCCGGAACGAGGCATACAACGAAGAGTAAGAATGACTGAGCCACTGTCCTCGTGGAGCCTACATTCGAGATGGGAGGGAGGGACAGACAGACATTTCCCTACTGTCTCAGGAAGGGCCAGTCCTGTGAGGAGCCCCTGGAAGCTCTGATAATCAGAGGTGTCTTATCCGGTGAGGAAGAAGAGGCAAGCCTCACGTATCAGCCAGGGGGGCTTCCGTGTAAGGTCAGAAGCTGCTTCGCAAGGGCGCAAGGAAAGAGACCAGGGAAAAGACATCGTGGACTCTTTGGGCCTTGCAGACCTGGAGGGTCAACAGGCTCCCATCCCTCTCCTTCCCTGTGGGATCCAGTGGACTTGGCTGACACATGGTCCGTTGTGGTCCAAATGGGGCCCTTCCACTGGGCTCCCACCTCATTCATTCTGGCTCCGACATCACTCTGCTGCAGCAGGAAACTGCACGGGTGGTTGCAGCAGCGGAGCTGCTCCAAACAAGTCTTCATGACAGAGATCTTCACCCCGTCCCCACATAGGAGCAGATTAAAGCTTAGGGAGGTGAAGACACTTGCCAAAGGTCACACACTTACTGAGTATTACCAGCCTGGGAACCACGCTGGCAATGGCATGAGGAGGTGTCATTGCGAGCACTGAGGGTACTGCCCACCCATAACTTCACTTTGATGACAAAGACAAGCACCATCCTGAAACCCAGACAGCCCAGGGGTAATAACTACAGCTCACTTCCATTGAGGGCCTACTGTGTATCCAATAATGATTCCAAGCACTTTATATCTACTAGTTTATTCCCTCTTAATGAGAACCCCAAGGAGTGTGTATCAGGTGTCTATTGTCCAGATAATGTCGGGTAACAATCACAAATGCCATGTAACAAATAACCACAAATGCAACAAATCTACCAGTATGTGAATTAAACCTCAATTTTAAAAACGCAATGGCTTTGAGATAAGCATTTACTTAGCTTACAAGTCTGTGGGTCAGCGGGCAGTTTTATTCTGATTTTGCTGGGTGTGGTCATGCAACTGCAGTTAACTGGAGGGTCAGCTGCAAGCCAGCCTTGTTGATCTTGGCTGAGACGAATGGACTGACAGTTCAGCTCCCCATGGTCTCTTAATCTTCCAGCAGCCTGGGCCAGGCTTGTTCACATGGAAGCCACAGGATCCAAGAGAGGCAGCAGAAGTGGTCAAGGCCTTTGGCAGCCTAGGCTCCAATGTCACTCCCATCACATTGTACTGGCCTAAACAATGTCAAGGCCAGCCTAGGTGTAAGGGGTGGAGAGAGGGACTCCACTTTTTGAAGGGAGGAGTAAAAAAATCACATAGCAAAGACTGTGAATACAGAGAGTGGTAGAGAATTGAGGTCCTTTCAGCAACAAATCTACCAGGATGTAGGTATGATAACATCCCAGTGAGGCTCAGAGAAGGGCAGTGACTTGTTCAAGGTCACAAGGCTACGAAGGGGCCGAGGTAGGTTTGAATCTAGATCTGTGCCCTTCACCACAACTCTGCTGCCTCTTCTGAGCTGGGGAGAGATGAGGGCTTCCAGGTTCCTAAGCCCAGGAGACCCTCAGGGTGGAGGGAAACCCTTGTCTGACTGTGGCCCCTGGCTCTGACAGAGGACACCAGACTGGCTCTGCTGCCAAAAGGAAGGCCTGGATTAGATTCATTCATTCGTTCACTCACTCATCTATTCAGTAAATATGACTTAGGAAGAGGGGACCCCTGACTTGCTCTGCCTGGCGTCTTCCAACCGTCTTCCCCTGTCTGTGCCCATTCATCTGCCAAGGCTCAGCTAGGGGTCTCCTCCAGGAAGCCACTGCTGTTCTTCAGGGTTAGTCGCCCCTTCAGTTTGCTAATTACCAGTGCCCACTGCTGTGCTGCCCCCACCCCAGGGCCCCAGGAGGGGCAGGTGAGGTCACACCTTGATCTCCTTTCTCCTTCCCTCAAGCCCGGAAGCTCTAGGAGGCGTCCCTGGGACCTGGCCATTGTGGAACTCACAGCAGAAGCTCTTGAACGCCCGATAGAAGGAAAAGGGAAGGAGGGGGAAGAACCTACGTGGACGTGCCTCAGAGGCCCGAGTAGAACTGCAGGCAGAGAAGAAAAATGGAAACGAACAGGCCGTGGGAGCGAGGGGAGCAGAGCAGAGTCAACGTTGTAAGTGGTCAGGCGGTGACCTGTAACAATTTGCTTAATCAGGAACAAATTACTCTGCAGCCCAGGCAGATCCGAGAGCTTCCTGGTGTAGAACATTTCTTACACGGCCTTTTCCTGCTGAGCTGGACTCATCCTGGATTCCGGACGCCAGAGAATCATCCTCGCATCGGGGCCTGGGAAGGAGCAGGGGCGCTGGCCTGGGCTGGGCTCGAGCATCCTGCCCTCTCCTCACCGGCCCTCAGAAGCTCCCCCTCCCCTTCTCACCTCTTCCTTTCCCCACCTGGGGCCATCTTTGAGGATCCAGGTCAGGCCCACCCTCTTCCAGGAAGTCCCCTACACTGCCCCCTCCCCGGACCTGGAAGCTCCAAGTACCTGGCTTGCAGGTCAAGTGCCAGACTGTGGGGTCAGATCAGCTGGGCTGAGGTCCGAGCCACACTGTGTTCTAGACCCTGGCTGAGCACAGCGATGACCAGCACCACTATCATTAACTGGGAGCTGCTAGAAATGCGGGGTCTCGAGCCCCATCCCTGACCCCAATCAGACGCTGATCCCAGAATTGGAGGCTTTTCCCGGGTGGCTATGACACTCCCAGACACATCTCCACATCTTTTTCCCTCTGCAGGCCTTGGCTTCCTCGTCTATAAAATGGGGATACGTCATTCACTTAGTAAGTATGTCCTGAGGACCAGAAGCCAGGCACTGTTGTGGGCACTGGGGCCAGAGCACTGGGGCCAGATAGGGTCCCTGGTTCCCTGGCATTCCTTCCTGGTGGACAACTCCCCCCCCACCCCACCCACCCCCCAAGGCTGGGGGGGATCAGGAGTGATGGCAGAGAGCCTGCGGCGCAGGGCCTGTGCGATGCTGGAGCTCAGCAAACATCTGCGGGATGAAGGGCAATGGTAGGGAAACGGGCCTTGGGCTCCGAGGTTTCTGGTGTTACCCTCATCCCTCTCACTCCTCTCCCCAGCCCTGAGGCTTGGTGCTGCTCCCCCATTTGAGAGCTGAGGAAACTGAGGCTCAGAGTGGTGATGGGCACTGCCCGAGGGCACACAGCTGGCTGGGATGGCCCATCCAGGTCCTGGCCCTGTGCTCTTCCCGTGACCCCAGGCTGCATTTCTGGCCCCACAGGCAACTTCTCTAGCCATTGGGGTCATATCTCTGGGGGTCAGCAGGGCCTCCCACACCATTCCACAGGACCTTGGTGCTCAGCCCCCAAGACTGCCAACCTCTTCTTCCTCCCTCAATGGGGGCAGGGTTGCCTCTTGGCAGGGTGATGTGGCCCCATCACTCCTCCTCTCTGGAGCCACATTTCCCTCCCCTGTCAAAAGGGACAATATCAGTCCCCTCCCCTGGGGTTGCTATGGGGATTAAGTGAAATGATTTGCATAAAGCTGGGAACGCAGGGCTGGCGCACAGTTGGTCACTGCACCCACTGTTCTCTGAGCATTGGGGAAGCAGCACTCTCCCTGAACAACAGGGTGCAAAGCCTGTCCCCCGCAAGCACAGGGCAGACCTGCCCTTTCCCCACACCTGGGTGGTCCCACTCTCTTGGCCTGAGGAGATCTTTCAGTGCAGACATTTGTTTCCACAATTCTTCCCTTGAAGTTATTCTTCCTTCAATTCACCCCTTTTCTGTCCCTTTCAGTCCAGGCTGGCAGTGGTTCTGCTCATTCAAATTTTGCAAAAATCTTGTTGGCTTTTGCGTGCAGTTCCAGGGGGTCCAAACCATCAGACAATAGAAATTTCCAAAGATCCTTCCTGGAGAACTGCATTTCCAACCTTGACTTCCACTGAAATATCTGACTGGATCTATATTCAGCAACACCTTCGTTAGCAAAGGATTATTCAGTTAAACCTTCACATGGAACCCTGCTCTCTGGGGAGTCACTTTCGAAAGCTTAGGAAGGTCTCTGCTAGAACTGCTCCTGGCCCTAGTCTCAGAGCACGCAATCTGGACAGGCCAAGAATTCTCAAAATTATCAATTGCTGGTTCCTCTGTGCTTAAGAGTCTAATTGTTAGCTTATCCTTTTCTTCTCACATTTTACTATAAGCTGCAGGGAGTATCCAGGCTGCACCTTCCACACAACTTGGAAATCTCAACTAAATATCCAAGTTCATTGCTTTCAAGTCCTGTCTTCCATCCAACATAAAAACACAATTTCGCCAAGTTCTCTGCCACTTTATAACAAGGATTGCCTTTCCTCTAGTTTCCAGTAACAGAATGATCATTTCCTCCTAAGACCTCATCAGAGGTAACTTCTACCAACAGACTCTTTAAAGCAATCTAGGCTTTTTCTGTCAAGCACATTACATTTCTTCCAGCCTCTAACCATTACCCAATTCCAAAACATTTCCACATTTTTGGTATTTACAGTAGCAGCACCCCACTCCCAGTGCCAAAACCTATTTTAGTTTCCTGGCTCCTAAGACAGATATCATACTATGGGTTGGCTTAACAACAGGAATTTATTGGCTCATTGTTTCAGAGGCTAGAAGACTCACTTCCTCCCAGGATCAGTATCATCTGGCTGGCTGGCAATCTTTGGGATTCCTTGGTTTCCCATCACATGGCAGTGCACATGGTAGCATCTTCTCCTTTCTCTTCTGGGTTTCATTGACTTCCAACTTCTCACTGCTCCCTGTGGCTTCTCTTCCGTGTCCAATTTCCTTTGCTTATAAGGACTTCAGCCATATTGGATGACACCCTCATTTAGTTTGGGCACATCTTAACCAATAATATCCAAGGTCCTGTTGATCAATGCCACCAAGATTAAGCACACGTTTTAATATGTAATTCAGTTCCCAACACCCAAGCATTTCCCTCTCATGCAAAGTCCAAGTAGAAGTTCCTGGTCAGGGGGCTTTCCTCCAAGGAGGCACGTCCTCCAGCAGTGATGCAAGGACCCAGGAGCCTTCCACCTGAGATGACATCAGCCATACCTGTGGCCTCCAAGGTTTGCCCCAGAAAGGAAGGTCAGGAGAGGGAAGGCTGCCCAGGTAATTAACCAGTTTGGCCCACAGGTGACCACATCATTTACACCCACATTCCATTGTGGCCTCTCCTGGATTCTTTCCGGCTGGGCAGCCACTTCCCAGCACAGTCTTACACTGAGGAAGGGGAGTGTGGGCAGGGGGCCATCTCTGCCCCTCCACGGTGAAGATGGATGACTCCCTGTCTCTCCGCCCCCCTCCTGAGACCCCTGGACCCTGAGTCCTCTCTCTGGGCCTCTGGCTGATGTGAAGCCTGGCTCCGGAGGGCAGAGACGGAGGGGCTCCGACCCAGGGAAGGGCCCCCAGCGCTGCTCCCACACACCTGGCTCAGGGAAAGGGGAAGATTGGGGCTATTTTGATCTGATTGTCTTTGGTACCTTCGGTGTCTGCCCGTCTGCTAATTCTAGCGCCAACTCAGTGCCAAGTGCCTGCGTTCCCAGCACCAAAATCCCAGACAATAAATTTTTCTTCTGTGGTTCTTAAAGGGAGTAGAGGAGAGAGAGAGGAGGGAGGCCTCAGAACCTCTCTGAAGGAGAAGGGTTGGGGGGTCATGCACAGCCTTGGGCTCTGAGCCCTGTAAGGATGAAGAGGTTGGGGTGATTACCTTCATCTTCCAGAGGAGGGACTTGAGGCCCCAGGGAGAGTAAGGAATTTGTTTAAGGTCAAACGGTGAGTCCGAAACAGGACTGAACAGGAGTCATGGGCAAGCAGCACTCATGGCAACTTTGAAGACCCCCTTGTTTCACAGATGAAGAAACAGGCCTCAGGAAGTTGAAGTGACTTTCCCAAGGCCACAGAGCAGGGAGTGGCCAAGCCAGGTAGGGCCAGGTCTCTTGGCAGCCGGCCCTGCTTTCTCAGTAAGGGGGAGGGGAGCGGGGAAGAGACCTGGTCAAGCGCCTGGACTCAGGCATCCGACTCCTGCTGGATGTTCTTTCTCCAACATCTCACTCCCACAGGGCAAAGCGTGACCCGGGGTGAGCATGTGAGGTGTCCCCACGGAGAGGCTCATTTGACGCATATCAAATGGTAACCCCCAATCCCCATCACCCAACCTGCATAATCTTCCCAAGCACATATCACTGTCTGCTTTATTATCTACTCATTTGTCCATTTCTTTATTGACTGTCTCCCCATCTCCACCCCATGAGATCCACGAGGGCAGGGACCTGTCCATCTTGTTCACTGCTATGTCCCCCATGCCTAGAATAGTGCTGGGCACAGAGACATGCTCAATAGATATTTGATAAATTAATAAAGAATTAAAAAGATGAAAGAAGGAAGGAACAAACTTCTGGAGAAAGACTGGAGAAGCAGAGACCCAGATTTGGGGAGAGTAAGCCCTCAGGAAGCAGATTAGCAAAGGGAAGGGCTGATTGAGTGGGCTGGGGAATGGCGTGACTGAACTCATGTCTCCCACCAGACTGGAGGCTATTTGATGCTGAGTCATCTTGTTCCCAAGCCCCAGCCCAAGGCCCAGCACAGAGTCAGTGTCAGTAAACACTTGCTGTGTAAAGAATGAGTAAGTGAAAACAAAAATAAAAAAATAAAAGAATGAGTAAATGAATGAAGAGTGATGAAGGGCAGGGATGGGAGGAGGTGGGCAAACAGAATCTGGGGCAAGTGCTGAGGTCCCATTGAGCCAGTGCTTTGTGCCAGGTGCTATATACTAAGCTTTAACTATAGCTTAGGATCCCATCAAATCCTCCCAACCACCTTATGGGAAAGTCTGCTTATCATCCTCTTCTACAAATGGGGATACTGAGGCACAGAATAGTAAGTAACTTGCTTAGTGCCTTGTGTGTTGTAAAAATAGAGCCAGGGATTCAAACCCAAGTCTCTCAGAGGATGCCTTCCAGGATTACACAGGACTTAAATTATTTCTCCAAAATCCACAAGAAAAGAGCAAATCTGAACCTTGAAAAAAAATATCACTTTAATGTAAACCACCCATTCAGTGCCTTGGGAATCCTCCCTTCCCACCATTGCCCACACCCTACTGTCTTCACTCTGAGTACCACAGATCTGTGAAGGGAGGGGTCCCGGTAGTGACCCAGCCTCACACCTCCTGCCTCTGGCATTGCTTCAGAGAGGTGGGCTGAGGCTCCTTAAGGACCAGTGGCTATGAGAAGGGCGGTGCCTCAGGAGAAGATGCAGGTGGGTGGCCCCACATCCCGCCTGTCCTGGGGCAGGGAGGCATTGTGAGTGTGCAGACTTCAGAATGCCTTCAGAGAAGGACTTCCCAGGATCACTAACCCCTAGGGTGGATTGAAGGAGAGGTGCTTGGTGGAAGGGCCTCGAAAGCCAGGAAATAATGTTTCAGTGAGACGGTCACTAGGGCACCTTGGGAGATCCCTGGTCAGGTGGGTGAAGGGAGAAGATGGCTTTGGATCACTCCCTGAGGAGGGTGGTGATGCAGGAGCCCTGGCTGAGAGTGGCACCCACGGTTCTGTAGCTGGCACCCTATGGGGCCTGGAGACCGACCTAACCCTTCTGACCTGAGTGTCTCCACATGCAAATTACAGGGTGAGCTTTGAGGATGTGAGACCCTCCAAGCCCCAAGCCTGCCAGAACAGAAGTTCCCAGTTCCATCCAGATCCCATGTCCACATCCAAATGCATTGGAGGAAGTGAGCACTCCCTCCCCTAAGCCCTCCTAGGGACCCTCCTCATCCACCCAGCCACTCCCCATCCCGTCACCCTGCCTTATTGTCTTCATAACACGTCACAATCTGAACTCACCTCGATTGTTTCTCTGTAATTGTTTAAGGTTTGTCTCCCTGAGAGGAGAGACCATGGTGATCTTGCCCATTGCTGTACCCCAGTGCCTCGCTCAGAGTCCCACACATAGTAGCTGCTCAGTGAAGGAAAGTTGACCGGGTGACTTTCCCACAGCAGAGAATCCTCTCTAGTGACCAGACTGCCCACGTTTCTTGGGTGCAGCCTCCCTCTTCTTTGGACATGGCAGATGGACATGTGGCCCTGAGGACAGGAGGTACATCTTAAGAGTCCATGGTGTGTCCCCAGGGACCAGCCCAGTACTGGGCACATAGTAGGTGCTCAATCAATCTCTGTTGCACAAATAGATACGAATGCATTTCTTGGCCCTTGGCTCTGTTTCCGGGGCCTACCTTTCTCTGGAAGCCCCTCTTCTTTGGTAACAGTCACACTGAATAAAAAGCACCCCAGTTACATGCAGGCCAGTGGAGTCCAACCTGAGCTGTGTGAGCCCTGGCAGTCACTTCTCTTTCTGAACCCTAGATTCCTCATCTATAACATGGGGATATTGTGAGGATGCAATGAAATAATCCATGAACTAAATATATTGCGTAAACTCATGGAATTAATAACTAGAATATGGGTCACCTGAAAATAGAAGGAGGTTAGAGAAAGGAAAGCTGAGGATTAATCTGTGCAGAATTGGTAAAAAGGTTGTTTGTTAGTCTTTGGAAATGAATAGAAATGGTGAAAGCACATCACAGTGTTTGTAGCTAGCAGAGCTATTATATGGGTATGATGGTGGTTGAAAGGGAAATTCCAAGGTCATGTATGTTACTAGAAGGAAAGCTAAAAAATGTAACATATATAGCATATAAAACCTCATGTGAAATATAAATATGGGTTATATTGCATATATAAGACTGTTTCTTTGAAACTGAACAAATGTATGTTAATGTTACAAGATGTTAATATAGGCAAAAAGAAACATTATGCTAAGTGAAAGAAACCAGACACAAAGTACTACATATTGTATGAGTCCATTTACATAAAATGTAAATTGATTATATAAATCAATTTATAAAACTGGAATTAGGTTAGTGGTTATGTAGGGCTGGGAAAGGACAGAGGGACTGAGGGGTGACAGCTAAGGAGGGGGGAGTTTTTCTTTTTGGAATAAGAAAATTGTTCTGAATTTTTTTGTGATGGTGAATGCATAATTCAACCTCCCTCCCCTCTACCTAAGGAAGCTGCGGGTCACTAGGCCGGAAATCAGGGGGCCATGAGAACTGAATCTGCCGCCAACCTGACCCTGCCCTTGGCCCCACCCTTGACCGACTTGCTGACCCCAGGGGCCCCAGGAGCTTCTGGGAGTTCCCTCTTGTATTAGTCAGCCAAAGGGGTGCTATGCAAAATACCAGAAATCTGTTGGTCTTCATAAAGGGTATTTATTTGGGGTAGAAGTTTACAGTTACTAGGCCATAAAGCATAAGTTTCTTCCTTCACCAAAGTCTGTTGCCACGTGTTGGAGCAAGACAGCTGCCGACGTTTGCCAGGGTTCAGGCTTCTTGGGTTCCTCTCTTCCCGGGGTTGTGTTTCTCTCTGGGCTCAGCAACTCTGTTTCCTCCACAAGGTCAGCTGTAGACTATGAGGCTCTCTAGGCTCTGCCTCTCTCCACAAGGCCAGCTGTGAACTGTCAGATGAATGGCTCGTCTCTATCCCGGGGCCTTCTCTCCTTCCTCCACCTTGCTGCCCTCCCTGGGCTCCAGCATCAAAACTCAAACATCAGAACTCCAACTCAAAAACTGCTCCAACTCTGTCCCTTGCCCTGCCTTTTATATTCGATTCCCCACCCACCAAGGGGTGGGGCTCAACGCCCTCCTGACGTGGCCCAGTCAATGCCCTAATCATAACTTAATCATGCCCAGATTAGCAGACCAGTTTACAAGCATAATCCAATGTCTATTTTTGGAATTCATAACTACACCAAACTGCCAAACTGCTACACCTCTCTTCTCAGTGTTTGCTGCAAAGTCTGACACGTCCACCCAGTGGTAGAAGGCCTGGTGCTCGCAGCAGCTCAGTCTGAATTGGAATCCTGACCTTGCCCTTCCTAGTCACGTGACCTGGGGAAAGTCCCCTCAACTCCTCTACCCTGAGCCTTTTGTATTCTCTCTTGCCCCTGGGCCTCGGCAGTGCTGTTCCATCTGCCTGGAGCACTCTTTCCACCTTCCTTGTCCTGGCTAACTCCTAGGCCTCCTCAGTCTCGCCTAGCACGCCCTCCCCCTGGCCAGTCCCCAGTCTGGGTGGGTCCTGGCCCAGGGTTTTCCTCTTTTCAACACCCATTTCAATTTCCCAGTGCAGCAACTGACTGTCGCTGGGTCGCTGTTCCCTTCTCCCTGCTGGTGCAGTGCCCAGGGCACAGAGATGCCCTACAGATGGCGAACCATACAGGGAGGAATGAGCAGCCCTCTCCCCTCCACCTCCTTCGCAGGGTGGCCGCAAGGGTGCTGAGAGATGTCCCAGGTAAAGGGCCTGACCAGGAGACTCTGGGAGGTGTTACACCCCACCCCCCACGGTCCTCCTGCAAGAGAGAACAATGGGAAATCAGTCAACACTGGGTCATCCCCACCCAGCTGCAGAATCAGGCCCTGCGGTGGATAAGGGCGGGAGGTTATCCTGTAGCCCCAACTCCAGCAGCCCAGGAGGCAGGAGTCAAGGAGTGGAGGGGAGGGAAGGAGGAGATGGAAACTCCACTTATCAGTGCCGGGTAGCAGCAGAAGATGCATTTTTAACATTTTGGCCACTCAGACTCCCAATATTTATCTGGGTAAATATAAGTCTGGGCTTTTTTCTTTCCTTTTTCCTCTGCTCTTAAATGCTCAGAGAGTAGCAAAATGTGAGATGAAGAATGGACATGGAGGGAAAACTCAGTTTTAGAGGATTCAATAAAGTCCCACCAGCCACACTCCACGCTGAGCAGAGCCCAGAGGAAGGATGGGCTGAGCCGGGGGAGGGAAGGGGGCTCGGTGGGGCTGAGCTGAAGGGAGGTGGGGAGGAAGATGGCAGCTCTGACAAGCGGGCACCAGGGCGGGCTTGCTTGGGTCTCTGAGCACAGGGCAGGGCTTGGGGGGTGGGGGAGGAAGCACCAGCCTGGAGCCGGGTCACAGCAGGCCTTGTGTTTTAGACGCCCCACAGGGTGAGGGTTCTGCAGCCCCAAGGGGACACGTCTATCCAGATCCTGAACTCCTTCTAGACACACTCTGGGACCCTGAAATTCTCTGCCCAAATGGCCTGAGCCGTCCCAGGAGCCTGGCCGCCCCTCCTTGCCCTGGTCTGGGCCCCTGTGGCAGCCCCAGGGGTGAACACAACCCCTGCAGTGTGGACTCCAAGCCCGAGGGGCAGCTGAAGTCCACACCCAGCCAGGCTGCTCCACAGCCTGCCCACTCCACCTCCACCCAGAGCCTCCGCCCGGGTGCTGAATGGGTTGGAAACGTGTGCGCCGGTCCCTGGGACTGCCAGGTGGAGCTGGGGCAGGCAGAGCCCCCAGCTGGAAGTTCTCACCTAGGAAGCAGCAGCATCCTCACTCCCCAGGATGCCAGGCAAATGCTGTCCCTTTCCAGATGGGCCCTGCTGACAGGAAAAGCTTAGGGGAGGGTGGCTCTGCTCTGTGTCACGCATCCTCCCATGTAAGCATATACCTAAGATGGCTATTGTGATTGTTGTTAGTGCTTTGTGGTTGTCATCATCAAAGCCACAACTCGACTTGGTTGCTCAGGACATCTGCACACAAGGGAGCTCCAGGGAACTGCCTCCAATAAAAGCACAGAGGCCTCGTCTGCAAATCCCAGGTTAGCCTTATTCTGAAGACTTGGGCCTGGCCCCATCTGAGCTTCTCTTTTACTCTTTAGTCCAGACAAAAGGGGAGTCCTGCAGCCTGCTCTGCACCTCATTTTCCCAAGGCTTTCCTGGGCCTTCAAGGAGTGAGACTTACTTTGTGTTATCACAGTGGATCTGGCTGTGACCCCCATTAAGTTATATACAAATGCCTGAGGGAAGGGGGCATCTGTTATTGGGACTTTGGGGTTAGAGAGGCACGGGCTCAAATCCCCGTCCATCCTGAGCCGAGTTTCTGCCTGTGCAAAGCAGTAGCAGCAGCGGCTCTGGGATAGGATTAGGTGAGGGCTATATGAGACCGTAGGACAAAGTACCTGGAACAGAGGTGGTCCTGGTCAGAACTGCTGTGGCAAACTTCTCCTGGCCTGTGTGACCTTGGACAGGCTGTCTCACCTCTCTGAGCCTCAGTTTCCTCATCTATAAAATGGGAGAATAATACAATTTCCTTCATAGTTTCATGGTAAGGATGGAATGAGATAATTACACCCCCCTGATTTCTACATTTCACCTTGGCCCCTCCCAGGAACACTGACTGCTCCTATGTCCCCCAACTTTGGGAGCCCCAACCTCTGAGGTGGGGTGGGGGCACAGAAACAAAGAGATCGATAGTCCTGTCTCAGAGCAGACTTTGATTCCTCCATTACAGGAGTTAGCTTCATACTTTACTAACTTTTCATGAAGCCAAACAACCTGTCATAGAAATGCGGGTGTCATCTCTAGTTTCTTGACATCGTTTTAAATGCTGTCATTACTCAAAGGCGTTTAGAGAAACAACCAGCAATATGGCTGTTGCCTCCTGTGCACGTGGAAGCATGTTCTACTCTGGAGTCCCGTGTGTGTTAACAGATGTTTAATTGAAAACCAAGGGGCCTGGGCAGGCCTGGGCCAGGACCAGAGATTCAGTTAGACCCAGGGGATGGCCTGGCGGGAACATACATCACAGGGTTAGGGTCACAGGCAAACTCCTCAGCCAGTCTTGTCCATCTAAGTCAGCCGATGTGGTGATCTGCAGAGACAGTATGAGGGTTTTCATCTGCTGACTGCCAAATCAAATACCATACAATGAGTTGGCTTAATATCAGGAATTTATTGGCTCATGCTTCCAGAGGGTAGAAGGCTTGCTTCCTTCAGGGGTCGGTATCTTCTGGCGCCAGGAATCTTTGGGCTTCCTTGGCTTTCCCATCACGTGGCAAGGCATCTTCTCCTTTCTCTTCCGGGTTCTGTGGACTTCCACCTTCTGGCTGCTCCCCGTGGCTTCTCTTTCTGTGTCCAATTTCCTTTACTTATAAGAACTTAAGCTATATTGGATTAAGCCCCTACCCCCCCC
>JAQZBX010022166.1:0-12403 GCA_029593785.1 Cabassous unicinctus | reverse complement strand
CTAGGACTTTTTTATTGATTGATTGAATTAACCCTCAGTATGCCATGAGACATAGATTTTATCATTATTCACAATTAGCAGATAAGAAAACTGAGGTGAGAACGATTCAGTGACTTGCTCAAGGCCCTGCAGCTGCTAAGTGACAGAGGGCTGAGAGTTGAACCCTGGCCTTCTGGTTTCAGAACCTACACTAGAGCGACTGCTTTAAAGCCTAGAATTTCCAGCCCGATACAGAAGGTACTCCAGAATCTGGCTCCCTCCTGAACATATTAGTTAGTTTTTGCTGTGTAATAAACTGCCCATAAACAAATTGGCTTAAAACAGCAACCATTCCTTTTTCATGTTCTGTGGGTAGGTTTAGAGGCTCTTCTGATTCAGGCCAGTTCGACAGGAGCTGGAGAGTCTCCGATGGCCTCCCTCACATGTCTGGATCCTCAGCTGGAAAGACCAGTACTTCTCAGCTAGCTGGGGCATCTCTGCACATGTTCTCTAACCTTCCCGGAGGCCAGCCCAGACTAGTGCAGATGGTGACAGTTGCAATGATCCCATCCCATAAAGGTCTGGCCCCAGTGCACAAACTTTTTAAGCCTGTGCTTGTGTCATTTTTGTTAATATCTCCTGGGACAAATAATGACACCAGATCAGTTCAAGTTCAAGGTAAGAAAAAATCATCTCCAACTATTGATGGGAGGAGCTCAAAGTTCCGTGATAAAAGGGGCACACATTCAGGGTAGGAAGAAATGAGGCCATGATGCACTCTACCACTCCACATCCCTAACTTCACCTCTCTACCCTCCCTCCACCTGCCTGCTGGGCACTAGTCCACGTTCATTTCCCAGGTGACACACTGCTGCCTCTGCCCAGAATGCTGCTCCCTCGACTTACAGCAAACACTCTCTTTTCTTTCCTTCAGAACGAGGCCCAGAGGCCACCACCCTTGAAACACCTGCCTCTCAGAATACCTGCTTTAGCACCCAGCACGGGGTAGGACCTCTTCTGTATTCCCAGCACATCCTGTTCTCGTGATTCTCACAGCACTTATCACTCTGCAGTGTGTGTCCTAATAGTTCTAACAAGCTAACTCAAACTGGATCTTAGGCCTGAATATGCCTATATGATAAAGATAAAAACATAAAAGATACAACTCCTAAAAGAACACATGGAAGGAAATCTTTGCAATCTTGAGGTAGGCAAAACTTTCTTAAATGGGATGCAAAACCACAAACCACAGAGGAAAAAGGAGCGATAAACTGGACCTTATCAAAATTAAAAACTGTTTTCTCTTCAGACATGCTTAGGGAAAAAAGCAAGCCACAGAATGGGAAAAAATACTTTGACACATATATCCTAGAAGATGTCCTATCTTTACTAGAGCAAATCAACACAGCCCCCCAGCACTTAGCATGCAGCTATTGACCTGGCTAATGCCTTTATCTCCATACCAGTTTTCAAGGACCAGCAGAAGCAATTTGCTTTTACCTGGCAGGCCAGTATACTTTCAATGCTGCCTCAAGGCTACGTCAATTCTCCTGCTACCTGCCACTTGTTAATCCACAGAGATCTTGAACCCCTTGACATCCCACAAAACATCACGTTGGTCCACTATATTGATGACATTATGTTGATTGATCTGATGTAGGAAGTAGCAAGAATTTTAGATGCCTTATTGAGATACATGAAAACAGAGGATAAGAGGCAAACCCCACAAAAGTTCAGGTGCACTCCACCCCAGTAAAGTTTATGGGTATTCAATAGCCTGAAATATATTGAGATATCCCCTCCAAGGCCAATGACACTGTGTTGCTCTTGGCAACACCTGCCATGTAAAAGGAGGTACAATGTTTGGAGACCCTTTGGATTTGGGCAGCAACATGTGCCATTTAAATATGATCTTTCAACCCATTTATGGAGTCATCCAAAATGCTGCCATTTTTGACAGAGAACCAAAGCAAGAGAAGGCTCTGCAGAAAACTCAGACTCCAGTACAAGCCACTCTATCTCTTGGTCATTATTATCCAGCAAATCTGATGATCCTAGAAGTATCCATGGCTAATAGGAATGGTGTGTGAAGCTTCTGGCAAGCATCAATAGGGCAATCTATGCCCTCTTCTCAGATAATAGGCTCCTTTTGAGAAATAGATACTGAATTGCAACTGGGGCTTGTTAGGGCCTGAGGGCCTAATCACGGAACATCAGGTGACTGTGACGTCTGAGTTTTCCATCATAAAAATCATGGCCTGACCCATCAATCCATAAGGTTGAACGTGCACAGCAGCAATCTATCATCCCATGGAAATGGTATATAAGAGATCGAGCTCAGGCAGGTCCAGCAGGTATGACTAAATTGTGTAGGGATGTCCTTCAAAATCAGCTATAGTTGCATGGCCTCCTCTCCTTCAGTCTATGCCCATGGCTTCCTGGGCTGTTCCTTATGACTACTTTACAAAGGAAGAAAAAGCTCAGGCCTGGTTCATGGAAGGATTTGTATGATATGCTCATCTGAAATGGACAGCTGCAGCACTACAGCCCCATTTAGTGGAGATCCTGAAGGATGGTGGGGAAGAAAAATCCTCCCAGTGGACAGAAATTGTAGCAGTACGCTTGGTTGTACATTATGTCTGGAGTAAAGAGGGCCAGAAGCGTAGATCTATTGATTTATGGAATGGGTGGTTACAAACAGTTTCACTGGATGGTCATGGCCTTAGAAGAAACAAGTTTGGAAGTCTGGTGACACAGAAGTCTAGATAAGAGATATGTGGATAGACCTTTCTGAGAGGGTGCAGACTGTGAAGCTATTTGTATTCCATACTAATATCCTTCAAATTATTGATAATCGGGGGGAATGATGCATTCTGGATGTCATTCAGCTTCTTACCCCATGGCCCTTCCACTGCTTGCTCAATGGACTCATGAACAAAGTGGCCCTAGTGGCAGGGATGGAGATTATGCGTGACCTCAACAACATGGGCCTCCCCTTATCGAGGCTGAACTAGTTAAGGCTACTGCAGAACGCCTAATCTTCCAACAGCAGAGATTAACATTGAATCCCCAATATGGAAGCATTTCCCACAGGGACCTGCCAGTCACCTGGTGGCAGATCGATTCTTTTGACTTCTTCCATCATGGTGTGGGTAGAGATTAATCCTCACAAGAATAGACACACGCTCTGGAAATGGATTTGCTTTTCCTGCTAATAATTCTTCTAGCATCTTCACCCATGAACTCACAAAATGCCTTATCCACCATCATGGCATTCCCCATAGTATTGCTTCTGAACAAGGAATTTCTTTCACAGCAAAGGAAGGGCAGCAACTGTCTCAAGCCCAAGAAATTAACTAATCTCATCAAATAAATGGCTTATGTAGTTGAAAGTGGAGTAGCTTGCTGAAGACTCAGCTGTGGTGTCAATTGGGAGACAATGCACAGAAAAGACAGAGTTCCCTTTAATGGGATGTAAAATATGTTTTGAATCAGAAGCCATTGCCAGAACACATGAACTCAGAAAATAAGGGGTGGGAGTGGCTCCTATCACTATTACAACTAATAATCTGCTCACAAATTTTTGATACCCATCCTGACAACTTTGTACTCTTCTAGTTTGGAGATCTTAGTGCCAAGAGGGGACCACCACAGGTGAACAAGGAACACAACCTTAGTTCTATTGAATTGGAAGATGAGACTGCCACCTGGCCATTTAGGGTTCCTTATGCCACTGAGCCAACAGGCAAAGAAGAAAGAAAGAAGCAAATCTGCTGTCTGGGATGGTTGATCCCAGATACCATGGAGAATTTGGTTTTCTGCTGCAAAATAAAGGTAAGAAGAACTATGTCTAGAACTCAGGGAATCCTCTGGGGCTTAGTACTTCCATGCTCAACAGGAAAAGTTAATGGAAAACTACAGAATCCAAAAAAAAAGGCAGAAAAAATAAGGACTCAGGCCCTTCAGAAATGAAGGTTTGGGACAGAGCATCAGGTAAAGAACATTGACCACCTAGACTCTGACTGAGGGCCGTGGAAATATGGAATGGGTAGTGGAAGAAGGAAGCCAAATTGGCTCAGAATTGGTCCAATGACCAATGACAGGGATGAGGACCCAATAGTTCTGCATATTTTTCTCTTTGTTTTATGCATGTATTTATTTATACATACAAAGCATTTTTGTCTCACTCTCCTTCTTCTCATTTTTATTTTACCCACAGGTTGTTAAAGATTAACTTTACAACTTAGTCTTTAGGTAACTGAATTTTCAGTGGAACCAGCACTAAATTTCATCCATAATTCATATAGCAGTTGATGGACACAATGACTTTTAGGGATATGCATCTTCTCAATGTGGGAAAGGGTGAGAATTTCTTCACTTCTAAAAATAGCTTTATTTTGCCAGGTAGTAATATAGTTTTATTGAAGTACCGGAGTTCAGCTGTATGTAGAAGGATATACATGGAAGCTGAGTGGCCAAAGGGGTGGGAACTGTGCCAATTATCAATTTATTGCCTCCCTCTACAAAATTCAGCACCAGCTCTGAGATAATGGACTGACTCTGTAACCATTTATTCTTTACAGTGAACATGATGTTAAGTTTTTTCAGTAGAGAGCACTTGACAGAAGAAGAGGACTTTTCTTCCTGGTTCTGTTTGCTGTATTTTGCTTGTTCTTGCTCCTGCTGGATAGGATATCAGGGCTTCTGTGTGCAGACAGCTGGTAGTGCTCTGCCCCCAACCTGGGGTGCATAGTCATTTGGTAACCGCACAACCCCAGCCCAGGTCTGGTGGTCACCTGACTTGCCCCCTTGACTCAGTCACCACGCAATCCAGGCCTCGAGCTTTCCTGTGTGCCTACCCACCAGCTTCAGCTTGCCTGAACCTCACCAGGGTTTTTCCTGCACACCTGGCAACTGTGGTAAGCATCCCTGTGAAATTCTCTACCATCCAGCGCACTGCAAGGACACATTCTCCACTGAAATCCCAAGCCCAGTCTTGGGGAGGATGTTGCCCTCCAAGTCTGTCCTACCTTGGATACTCTCTTAGCCCTAGGGTATTCTTTAGAGTTCTCTTTTCACTTTTACAATTACTCCCCTGTTACACTAAATAATCCTTTATATTTAAATCCCCCTGCTTAGATTACTGTGTGGGTTGTCTTCTGATTGGGACTAGACTGATACAGACACCTCCATCACAATGCTATAGTGAAGGGATCTATGATAGAATTTGCATTTAAAAATAGGCTCATGGAAATCACTCAGCAAGAGTTAGCAATCCTCATCATGAACCAGAAAAGCTATTTATTCATGTTGCAGGGTATCCAGTGGGATAGAACTTGACTTGTTTTATCAGTGAGAAACACTATTGAACCATGGACTTTGAAGGACCGTGGAGTTTGAAGTGGGTAATTTGCCCAAGTGGCTCAGGGACTTCTGGAAGGGAGAAAACAAGCAGCTCAATCCTTGTTCCCTGAGGTTCAAAGTTCTTAAAAGACATCAGGAAGGTCCAGGTCTCTCTGACTGAGGCCCAGTGGTAGGAAAGGAAATGAATGCCCTGAAATGAGATCTTGATGGGGTGTGGGGCAGGAGAGAACACAAGACTGGGCCCAGAGACAAGACAAGGGGCTAAAAGCATTGATAATGGCAAGTGTGTCAGGAAGGAGTTGGGCAGCAACACCTGTATTCACCTGGTACTTGTGGGTAACCTTGTGTATCCTGAAAGGTGTCATGGGGTGGGACTGGAAGGTTGTCACATTGGGAGCCCATGTGAGTCAAGAGGGAGTAGCCTCCATGGTGTGGGGACCCCTGAAGTCTCAAGTCCTCTACCCTGAAGAAGTCCTTTTTAAGTGACTTTAAAAGATAATCAAATGTTTAAGTAAAAATAATAACACTATATTGTGAGGTCCATAAAATATATGGAAGTAAAATGTATAACAATGATAACACAAAATTTAGGAGAAGGAAAATGGAAGTATATAGTTTTAAGATGCTTATACTATATGGAAAGTAGTATACTATTACCTGAAAGTAGAATAAGTTTAAAATTGTATAATATAAACTTTGGGATTAAATAAGATAAATATGCCTGGACAGAATTTTTAAAGTAATGCTTCCATAATTTGTTAAGCTGCCTTTCTGTTATTTAATTTTTTAAGTTGAAATAAAGTTTTCTTTAATATATATATACATATATAAACTTTGAAGCAACCACTTAAAAAAGGTATAACTAATAAGCCACAAACGAGATAAATGGAATCATAAAAAATAATCCAAATGAAGGCAGAAAAAGAGGAAACAGGGAATAAAGAATGGATAAGGCAAAGAGAAAGCAAACAGTAATACAGTATTTTAAAACCCAACTACATCAACAGTCATATTAAATATAAATGATCTAAACACACCAATTAAAAGGCAGAGAATATCAGACTAGATAAAAAAGTAAGAACCAATTATATGTTGTCTTATTCTCTTCTATATCTGTAATGCCTTGAAAATTACCTGGAATATGGTAAGCATCAATAAATATAGAATGAATGAAACATTAAGGAACTGTATTTATTGACAGAACTGGTCTTTTGTTTTCTTTGGAAGGGCAGCTTCTTCCCACGTGCTGTGGTTTTAGGGATCTTAGGGAGACATCCTTGACCCAAAATATAGTCTCAATAGACTTCTCTGGAGAAGACCACCTCTTCTCTGACCTCAGTTTCTTCATCTGTAAAATGAGGGGATATTTAACATTCATTTCCTTACTTGAGTCAAAGGAAAGGGCCAGCCTTGAGCCAACCTGGGGGTCTCTGGGCAGCCAAGAGAGCCCTGAGAGCCTTGTTTCTTGGGACTCTTGGGACAGGGGCAAGAGAAAGTTCTGGGTGTGTAGAAGGGGAATTCACCCTCAGGGAAACTCACAATTTTTGTAATCTTATTTTACAGTGCAATTCTTCTAAAACTCAAGTAAAATTTCTAACTATTGAATTATTTTAATATTTTTAAGGGAAATATCAAGAGATTTGTCTTTGAAAGTACAGTAAAATCTCATTAACCCAAGTAATTTATATTTTGGGGCACCTTTGCATTATATAGAAAAAAATATTTTATAAACCTCTGAATAAAGTAAACAAAATAGGAGGTATGACTATTTATCCTACTTAAATGAACAATAGTTTTCAATTATCTTATTTGAAAATTCACCAGCCTGGAAGGACCTCAGCATCGATCTAGCTGGTCTCCACCTTCTGGTCTTGCTTCATGTCATCTGCACCCAAGAGAGCTCTCAGAAATTTAAAAATTTAATAATAACTAGCACTACATTCTAGGGGCTGAATTAGGCACTATACATGGATTACCTCTTTAACCCTTACTACAAGACTGATTTTATTATCAGCCTCGTTTTACAGATTAAGAAACTGAGGCACAGAGGTTGGCTAAGTTGCCCAAGGTCACAGTTAGCCAGCAGCTGAACTGGGATTCAATCCAGAGTATAATGCTCCATACCACACTTTAAATTACTCTCCAGTTCCACCTCCCATTATAGAGTTAACTAAGTCATTCTGCATAAAAACTTTTTAAAACTTTAAAAACCCATCTCCAGGGAAGCGGAAGTGGCTCAAGCAGTTGGGTGCCCGCCTACCACATGGGAGGTCCTGGGTTTGGTTCCCAGTGCCTCCGACAGAGGATGAGCAGGACAGCGAGCTGACGTGATGGGCTGGCATGGCGAGCTGATGCAACAAGATGATGTAACGAGAAGACACAACGAGGAAACACAATGAGAGACACAACAAGTAGGGAGCAGAGGTGGCTTAAGTGATTGGGTGCCTCCTTCCCACATGGGAGGTCCCGGGTTCAGTTCCTGGTGCCTCCTAAAAAAAGGACAAGCAGACAATGAACACAGAGAGCAGACAGCGAGAACAAACAACAAAGGCGGCGGGGGGAGAAATAAATAAATAAAATGAATCTTAAAAAACAACAACAACAAAAAATCCACCTCCAGGCCTTTGCACTTACTTTACTGTTCTTCTGCCTAGAGCTCTCTGCCCCAGATTTTCACATGGCTAGCTCCTTCCCATCATTCAAGCCTCTACTCAAATGTTATCTCATCCTAATGAACTTTGCTATCCAACCCACCCACGCAACTATCCATCCACCCATCATGTCAGGCTCATTTCTTGCATATAGATCTTGTTTCTTTCCTTCAGGCACATCACCACTGACTGAAATCAATGTGGCATTATTGACTCATTTATTAGCTGTCTCGCCCCAGTAATGTCCCAGCAGGTGGGACCCTTGCCTGTATTTTTCATGGCTCTATTCTAAGTGTCTAGAACAGTACTTGACACAGACCAGGTGTGAGACATCTATTGGTTGGATGAATAACTAATGAAAGAACAAATGATTGAATTTCTATGTTGCCAATCCCAACACAGGTTTTAGCACATGATGATTTCCAATAAATGCTTATTAAATGAAGAAATGGGTACAGGATGCCCAGCTTCCTCAGAAGTTATCACAAATTAGGTATGACATTTATCTTTGATTAGTCCATGAAACAAGTCTTGCTGAACAATTTAAAAGACTAGGTAAAATTGCGAAGGGGAAGTTTGCCCTAGTTAAAAGATCACATTGTTTTCAGGCCATTTCTATTCCTAAAATCATGGGCCTGAAAGGGACTTCAGTGGTCTTAGAAGACCATGGTCTTGTTTAACAGGTGAGAAAACTGAGACTCAGAAGGAGGGAGAAAGACTCACGCAAAAATCATGCATTGTGTTACAAAGAGATTCGGAACAAGAAACCAGCTTATTTGGCTCCATCGGATTAATTTCTAAAGTAGTCAGGAAGTGCTCTCATAATGTGCTTGTGGGCACATAAATTGGCACAACTTTTCTTGAAGGCATTCTAATTACAAAAATAATAACAATTACAAATAAACAATAATATTAGCTACTAACGCAGTATGGTAAATACATTAAATCCTAACAACCCTAAGTGGTGAATACTAGTATTATCCCCATTTTACGGATGAGGAAACTGAGATTCAGAGATATGAAGAATTCTGCATACCATCATACAGTTTATAGATGGTGAAGCTAAGATTTGAACCTGGGTAGTCTGGCAAGGTGCATAGAAAGCAGTTTGTGTTTTATATATGTTATCACATTTTTTAAAAAACAGTTTGATTTGATAGAGCCACTCCTAGGAAATTCTTCTAAGTAAAGGATCATGATATGGGTGATGATACCTGTTTAAAATGAATGACATTGTGTTTCTATGAACACAGACCACATGAGAGATATCTCTCCACCAACCAACAGATATCTGTGCCTGGTCCTTCAATGTGGGTGTGTGATGGTTAGTTTTAACTTGGCTAGATTATGGGGTCCAGTTGTTTGGTCAAATACTGGCCTAGTTGTTACTGGGGAGGTATTCATAGATGCGATTAGCATTTACAATCAGTTGACCTTAAGTAAATGACGTTACCCTCCATAATTGGGTAGGACTCATCCAAACAGTTGGAGGTCTTAATAGCAAGAACTGAAGGTTCCAGAAATCAAAAGGAAATCTGCCTCAAAACTATGCCCTCCACTTCATCCCGAGTTTCCAGCCTACGTTCTTTGGGCTCAAGAATTCAACATCTCTCTCACCAGAATTTTCAGGCTCTGGTCTGCCCTATTTGAACTTGGCAGACCCCACAACCAAATAAGCCAATTCCTTACATTATACACACATGAATACATACATCTATCCCATTGGTTCTTTCCTCTAGAGAATTTTGACTGATTCAGGGCATCGCAGGTATGTTTTGCCTCTTGCTTTGAGAAAGAGTGTTTCAAGCTCCTGAGAATCTCATCTTTATTGAGGTTAGGAACAAAGACCACACACACACACACACCCCCGCAAGCCCAGGTCAGCTCCACAATGCTCAGCCTCAGGATGGTGTGACCAGAAGCCAAGAAAACCTGTCCACATCCTGTCCACCAGCTGAGTGGCCTGTGGCAGGTAAAAACCACCTTGCTGTCTCCAGCCTGACTTCACCCACATGACTTACTCGTAAATATGACTCTCACTGTTTGTTGAAAATTGAGGTGCAGATGAGGAAGAAAGGAGGGGTAGGAAGAGGTGCATTTCTTCAGGCTCAAGAGATCTGTTTTGTAGGTGGGCGATTGGAGACAACGGGATGAGCCGGCAGGAGCTGAAATGGCGACATGGCGAGGCTTGCCTCATACTGGGAAGTGGCAGCCTTGGTGTTCAACGGTGCGGAGCCAGGCGTGCGGAGGACACAAGGCAAAACTCCTCCCTTCTCCATTCTCCTGGAATAGGGATGCATGTCAGGGATCCTGAAAAAAATGTCTGCAACAAGAGAACCAGGTGTTGGTTTCAACTTCTCACCATCCCTGTTTTCATTTTTCAAGGCAGTAAGGAGCCCCTAACGTGAGTTCATTGAAATTTCTCCATCATACAGTTAAGCATCTCTCATTTTTGTCTTCTCTTTTTTTCACTACAATATTAACTGTCAAGTAGCTCCTTTCTAGATGCACTGAATGAATAAAAGGAACTAGAGGACAATTTCATCCTATTTAAAGGTAACCTGGAGCAAATGGGAGTAAACAGATGCACTTGGAGTCCATCGCCTCATCTCCCTTCTCCCTTCTAGCTCCTGCCTTTCTGCTCTTCCTTCCCACCTCCTCACGGCTGCCCTGGGAGCTCCTGACCCTGGAATGTGTGTCCATCAGAGCCTCTGCCAAGGCCTGCCTTCCAGAAATCCAATTCCTACATTAACCCTGATCTGAGGCAAGTTGGCAGGGAAAGGCTCTGATTTCCGGTGGGTAAAATGTGGAAGCGTCTCATGACTTAGAATGAGATTCCAGCAATAGCTCTGCTATGGCAACACCTTGGAAATCACTTGTATTTTACGGACCTGAGAAGATGCCAGGCTTTGGATGGGTCAGCAGCAGGATGTTAAAATCAACTGACAGGAGCTCAACAGAAACTTCTTAATTTTTAATGCAGAGCAGCAAGGCTGCTTGAAGGGTCAGTTAGGGGTTCAGAGAGATGCCAGTCTTCTGGAATCTTTATTATTAAGATTTTAGCCTTCTATAGCAACTTGCTGAAGCCTGAGGACAATGCAGTTAATTATTCATAATAAGGTATTTCATTTATTGAGCACCTACTATGTGCCAGGAACTATATGACAGACTTCACATAAATGATGTCACTTTACCTCCACAATAACTCTGAGAGGCAGAGACTATGTTATGCATTTTATATATGAGAAAATAAAAGTTCAGAGAGGCTGAGTGATATGCCCAATGTCACACAGCAAGTAACTAGAAGACTGAGAATCTAAATTCAAGTGTATCAGACTCTAAAACCCATGATTTTGACTTTCACTTTGCTCATTTGTGGAGTAACTGGTACTGTACTTGCCCCACCACCACCCCATAAGCAAAACTAAAAAACTGGACAAGACACATGAAACAACTGTGTCAGACACTGCACAGCAAGCAGTGAAGAACTGTGAACTCTGAGAAAAGGGAAGCAAATCATGTGAGCCCTATAATCACTCTAGCTTTCGTACTTTTCAGACCACAGCAGGAAGTTGGAAATACAAGCAGATCATTCCTGTTTCACTGAGTCTGGAAAAGACAGATCTGAGTTTGGGGGGATGTAGATGGCTAGAATCTGTGGGGCAGAGTAGCAGAGAAGATGTTCGTAGTATGGCAGTGGTATAACCAAACTAGCATACCCCCCCAAATAAACCAAAAACACCATCACAGATTTAAGTAAAACATAATGAAAGGATAAATGAAACATATTAAAAAGGACCAAATGGAAGCAAAATGAAAAATTTTTTTGCATGGGTTTAATAAGCAGAATAGACACTGCTAAAGAAAAGTTTAGGAAACATGAAGACATAGCAATAAAAACTATTCAAACTGAAGCACACAGAAAAGAAATACTTCTTTTTTAAAGAAGATTAGAATATCAATAACCTATGGTAAAATATCAACGAGACAACATATATGAAATTGTAGTCCCAAAAAGGGAGGAAGCGTATAAGAAAATATTTGAATGGCTACATTTTCTTCAAATTTTTTGAAAACTAAAAATGCAGATCTAAGTATTTCAACAAAGCCAAACAAGATAAACACAAAGAAAACAACAGTAAGACACATTACACAAAATTGCTAAAAACCTGTGATAAAGAGTAAAGTTTAGTTGAAATACAGGGGCTTTTTCGGGACTTGGGGGTTGTCATGAGTGGCGTTGCGGCAACAGATGTAGGCCATTTTGCATCAGCATATACCACGCAGAACTGTGTGGGAGAGAGGGTGGTCTATGATGTGAAATGCAGTCTATGCTTGGTGGCAAGGCCCCAGGATGTGTATATCCATTGCGGGTGATGTGCCACACTGATGAAGGATGTTGGTGTGGG
>JAQZBX010022165.1:11623-31863 GCA_029593785.1 Cabassous unicinctus | reverse complement strand
CTGCAGGGAGAGACAGGGGGTGCAGGGAGAGATGGGGGTGCAGGGAGAGACAAGGGGTGCAGGGAGAGAGGAGGTGGGCGAGGCCGGGAGGGCCAGGGTCCCCGTCGGAGGCAGGACCAGAAAAGTGCTGGAAAGCAGGACCTGAGGTGGGGCAGGGGCAAGTACAGGGGCAGAAGCAAAGGAGACAAGGAGACGTGAAGCAAATCCAGAAACTGACACACAAGCCTCAGTCGTGGAGCCCACCCTTGGCTTGGGGAACCGGCCGTCAGCGCAGCCTCTTCTCAGAGGCCACAGGGTTTGGCTAAGGCCCACTGTCTTTCTGTCCTTAGGTTTCTCATCTGTGCATTGGGCTGATCAGGTCCCAGAGAGGCTTTGGGAGGTAAAAGTCCTTCTTCCCCAAGGAAAGGCCGGGGCTCTTAATTGGGATGAAACCATTTTGCAGAAGCGGTTCACGAGGCACCAAGAGGGGCAGGGCCTGGCGAGACCACCTGGGTGGAGCAAGTTGGGATTCAGGCCTGGAATCTGAGCCCTGTGGACACAGCCATCCATGCCAGCTGGTGAAAACACTGAGAGCAAACACACATTTTTATACTTAAAAGATGAGCTATACCTTCAGCTTTTGTAGCTCTCTTCTTTTCCATTTAGCACTATGAATACGTTCCCATGATTTTAAATATTCAATGAAAAATGACATTAATGATGGCATAATTTACACTCACAGTGTGCCAAAATTTATTTAATCAGAGCTTCTACTTTTGGACAATGTGGTTGCTTCCAGATTTTCATAATTATAAATAATAAGTGAGAGATCTTTACACATAAATCTTTGATTGTATCTTTGATCATTTCCTTAGAATAGGCTCCTGGAAGTGGCTCAAAATGTGTGATCTTGTTGTAAGTTCTTTATACATGAAAACCATTTTTATTTCCAGGAAGTCATGCTAATTTTTAATCTTACCAGCTGCATGTGGGAGTCTTCTCATCTGGGCTCTAGCAGATTTAGATATTTGCTGTTGTTGGTGTTCTGGGTTTTTTTTTTTTTTGCTAATTATTTGATTGCTTTGTTTTTTATTTCTTTGATTGCATATATGGTTGAAGTTTTCTTCTGTGAAGTCCATTCATAAAATTACCCTGTTTTAAAATTAGGATGTTAGTTCTTTGTAGAAATGTTCATAGTTTGTGTCCAGTTTCTTCCTTAAAATGCTATTTGTGTAATAAAGAACCTATCCTTTAAGGCCAATTAAATATTCTCCCAATTTTTCGGAGTGATTTCTCCTTACTCTTTCACAATAGAGCTCTGTAATAAATCTGAATTTTTGCCTGAAGTACAGTACGAGATAAAGGCCTAAACGCCCATGCTTTTGCCAAAGAACTCATTGCCCTCCACTGCTGACGACGTCCACGTGTGCTATCCCCATCCCCAGGTTTTTGGAAATCCTTAAGTACAGCAATATGGCAGCCTTCCCAGGAATCACAGCTTAACAATGCACCCATTTTCTGTACATCTTCTCACATAACCAGAAGTTACTCTCCTTTGAGTCACCTTTTAAAATTGTACTGAAGTTTTGTTTTCTCACAAGACAGACATGTTTCCACAGAGCACCAATCCCTGTCAATGAACCGGCAGCAACGAAGCACCGTCCAGATGAGACCCAGCCTTACGGAGCTTTCTTCAAATTCATAGCTCAGAATAACTGTAAACTGCTGCATGGCACGGGCTGCCATCACATGGGAGAGAGCGCCTCACAGACTGAATTAAGACGAGGCTGTGTGGGGAGGAGGAGGGCTGGATCCCAAAGATGCCGGAATCGTCTGGATCCTCCTCCCTCCAGGGCTCTCCGTGGTCACAATTCATGCTCCTGCCTGTCCCAGTGATGACGCTGGCAAAACTTCCAGCCGTCGCGTCACACGGGACCAGCCGAGGTGACTTCACGGGGCCGCCGATGCCGAGGGATGGATTCCCGTCTATACTGCTGTGTTTAAATTGTGCCGGCTTTTTACTCTCCATGGAAAAACATCTCATGGAGAACATTCCTTCTAGGTTGCACCTCTACCCCCAGCCACCCCCAGCAAGGCCAACTAATGTTCACTGGATACTTAATAATAAGACGTTAATCGGGGAAGAATTGATGCTGTACAATTACCATCAAAGGTTATGATATGACTCTAAGCCTTTTGTCCTTAGGTAAATTTTTGCAGTTTGCCTCAAAATGTCTCCATTCAAATCTTTCAACTTTAAGTATTTTTAAAAGTTGTGATTGCTATAAAAAATATTTTTATTCTGTCTTTTATGTACATATTGAATGTTTTCACTACTACAAAACAGCAATTTCTCATTGTAGAACACTAAAAAATACTGAAAGTATAATAACATAAAGAGTGACATCTCAGAGGAAACCACTGAAATCACCTGGAAAGGTCTGTTTCTATAATCCCACGTCAGTATTCACCTGTGACGCCATTTTAATGACTGCATTGTCCTTCAGCTTCGCACCTCGTTTACTATTGCGTTTCATAGTTCCATATTTTTAATATTTATGCTGTTTCCTATTTTTAACTATTATAAATGAAAATGTGAAAAACAAAATATTTATTTCCATCTAGGTTCACATCCTTAATTACTTTCTCATTTTTTATTCCTCAAAGTGGAATTACTATTTCAAAGGATACACACATATTTATAGTCATTGGTTCTATTTCCAAATACAACGAAAAGGATTATGAGTGTGGAACTTTCTAGATTCCTGCCCAAACTGGTTATCACCATTTTTTTAAAAAAGTGTGCAAGTTCATGGGGCGGAAATGATATATCATTTTCCTAATACGCATTTTTCTGATTAATTAGAGTGAGCATTTATTTACCGTATCATTTTTCCATTTCTCGTTCCCGTTTCTCGAATTTTCGATTTATATATGATAATAGATACGGAGGACTTCGTAGCTCTAACAAAGCCCCAGTGGGGAAGCTGGTAGAGACGGAAGAACCCAGTTCTTCTCCCTGTACGCCGTCCAGGCAGCCTCGGCTCGCTGGGCGATGGCCCGACCTCCAGAGCCCTCCCAGGCCAGTCTGAGGGTGGAGGCAGTGGAGCAGCCGGACACCCCCTTGCCGCGAGAGGCCCCCAGGGGTGCAGCCTCCACGTAACAGGCCCAGATCTGCGGGAGCGCAAGGCCGCGCACAGTGGCGAGGCTGGCTCCTTCCCCAAGAAGTTACCGTGAAGATGAATGTGCACCCAGGCTTCTCTGGCGGAATCTGAGCTATTGATTGCCAGTTACAGGTGGGCCTACATTTCACTCCAGCATGGGATCAGGGAGATAGGGCCAAGGGTCCCGGCCTGTTCAATTTACAAAGTGGAAGGAACTCAATTTCCGTAGATCACATTTCTCCTGGGGATTGGCCAGGGACAGCCTCATCTGCGACTGAGGTCATTTTTCAAAAAACACGTTTGTTCAGGAGATAAGGACTTAAGTCGGAACAGGCGTGAATACACCAAAGCTGAGCTTCTGGAGCTCCTGATCCGCTTTGACATTTCTACCCCAGCTTCATTCACCACCTGACGTCCTGCTTGGGGCCTCAGAGAGGCTGACCCTGCTCTCCGGGGTGAATGCCTTTCCTCTCAGGCCCTGTCTTATCCACAGTAAACTTACACAATTACATCATCGTAGCACTAATAATAATCGTAACAATGAAAAGTCTCGTGACAGGAAGTGATTCTAGCATTGACCTGCTCTCACCACCTCAATTTGCAGCTACCAAAGGAAACAGTGGAGCACGTGGAGACGCCTGCTTACGTGCTCGGCCTGAGAACCGACGCGGTGCGTCTGGAAGGGCTGACCTCCTTCTCTCGTGTCCTCAAATCCTAACACAGCACGTGTCTCCCACCTGGAAAATGTTACCAAACATAAGACTCTTCAAACGCTGAATATAAAAAAATGTCCTAGGCAGTGTCAAACACAGAGTAAAGCAACAACAAATATTTTACTAATGTTACAAAAGCTGTTATTTATTTTTAAGGCAATTACAAGACATTGAATACATAGAAATGTTAAAAAGTAAATAAAAGTCCGGCTTTCATGGAAAGCCCCTGACATGACCTTGAAACACCCGTGTGTACGGTCTTCCTTGGAGACGGTCGCCGCCGATGCCATTTAGCCGTTGCCTTTTCTCCCTTCGTATGGATGTAGTGGAAAGTATTGGAAATGTTGCTACATGTAAAGGTATTTATATTTCATATACATTATTAACTATTATAATGAAAATGTAAAAACATTTACAAACGTGTATAAAAACGTCCCTGATTATTTTCTTATGATTAAATCCAGAAAGTAGAATTGCTAGTTGAAAGAAAGCAAAATCCCCTGCTTTGTCTACTCTCTGAAAACTCATTCATGTTTTGAAATTGTTCATATGTCAAAAATAGGTGAATGTTCAATATGTAAAAGTGGGGAGAAGGGGTGGATTTAAATTAATATTCCTCTTTAAGCTTTTATGCGAGTGCCTAGGAGGATAAACTGCAGAACAAATTCAGAAAAAGAAATGCTACTGGTTAATGCAGGATCCAGGCGCGATGAACCAGCAGCCCAGCCTCGCTTCTCGTCGTAGCCCCTGGTTGCCTCGACCCACTCACGCAATTTGTACTAAGTGACACCTACTCGCTGCCACAGGAGACACAGAAGTGAGTAAAGCTGGCTTCTAACAGATCCCGGCAGCAGTTAGGCAAGACGATTACACAGTCTAATGCAGCCAACATAGCAAGCGCGCGTGATGTCACGGCAGCGTCTAACCCAGCTTGAACGTATTAGCAAAGTCTTCTCGGAAGCGGTGTTGATGCCTGGCCGAGTCTCGAGGGAAATAAAATGATGGTTAATTAAACCCAAGTGGGCTCATGTGCTGTGCTCACACCCTGGGAGATGGTGTGATTCAGTTTAAAACTAAGCAAGCGTTCAGGCAGGAATCACAACTGGGCTAAGCAGCTGCTGACCAGTATTCAAGTGGACCGTGGGCAGCTCAGGGCCCTGCGTCCCCAGGTCTCCAACCGGCAAAACCCACAGGACGGTTGTGAGGACCGGGTAAAGCAGCACGCGGGAAGGGTTAGCATGGCCACTTCTGCTGCAAACGGCGCTCACAGGATAGAATTTAGATTATTCTGAATCATAAAAGCCAAGCCCAGGACACAGCAGGGCTAAAGGCCTTTTTCCTTTCTTCTAGGTCAACAGACACACGCTGAGATGGTAAAAAGACAATGTGAAATATAATTTAATGTAGAGCAGAAAACACAAATGCAAGGCAAACATATTTAAATAGACCATATAATATACGATGGGATGCTAAGTCATGGCACAGAGAAAACACCACTAATAAACCCAGCACACCGTCGCTGCGTCAAGGCCAAGGAAAGCAGTAGTGCACGCTCACTAGGCCTTGCTGGGACCTGGGGCTGAGCCCGAGGCCTGCGTGCGCTCTGCATTCTTTCATTACCACAAAGACCCCGAGAAACGGGCCCTCAGATCCTCCTCACTCTACAGACGCGGGAAATGGGGTTCAGGGAAATAAAAAGACAGCTTTGTAAGGCGCACAGCTCTTGGATGCCAGAGCCGGGGTGAAGCACCAGGCGCGCCCCTCAAACGCTCCACTCGGGGCTTTGGCAATGAGTGAAGGAAGGAATCAGCATTGGCTGCTGGAAAAGGCAGGGCTTTGCCCCAGGCTTGGAGGAAAGCCGCTCCGCCTCCCTCCCTTCCTTCCAGAGTGTGATGTCCTGCTCACACTCTAGGGCTGTGACTTCCCAACTCTTAAGTATATATTTCGTTCAAAATTCAATGGGCCCCAAATATCAGAAACCCATGATTAGGGTGAGGTGAGGCATATGGGCACAAAATGTAAGGAAGTGCCAAAATATTGATATTAGTAATCAATATAAATCATACTTAATACAATAATTTTAAAACATAAAATTCAATGCAAAAAAGCCATACTCTTCTATGAGCAAAACGTCAGATGATTAAATAAAGACGAGCCGACCTTACAGGTGCGTAAATGTGCCTCGCTTGCCCCACCCTGCTCCAGGCCCTTGTTCCAGTAAAACTTTATTTACTAAACATTTTGCCAGTGTGTGGGCCAAAGCATGCCACTCTGACGTTTTAAAGGACTGCATTAAGGTCGTTTGTGCTCAGGACTGTTTTGGCACCTCCTTCAGTTTTGCACTGGCCCTGGCTCAGGAGCCTTGAGGAGTCGAGTGGTAGCACTGGTAAGGGTCTGTGTGCTTTGGCTCCAGTGGGCCTGGGACCTGCGTGGCCCTCACCTCCCCCCTCCCCGCCGCCCCACCCCAGCAGCAGCAGGACCTCATGGGCCCTAAGATTACAGGACTTCAGGGAAAAGTGTTTACCACAGTTATCGAGGGACTGGAGAGGTAGCCTGTAGAATTTGGATCCTTATTGGGAAAAATCAATTCCCTGTGGAATTGTTTTTGTCATGTTTTTTTTTTTTGTTTAATATTTTCATTCAAATGCAGTCATTTAAAGCTTTTCTGGCATTTTACTTTGCCTGACAAGCTAAGATTTGTTGATTCTTCTTTCTCAGGCTGGCATTACTTTCACTGAAGCTTAAGGGAATCTTTGAATCATCAGAGCAGTTTTTCCTCAAAAATCCCTTCTTGGAATAGAAGAGGAGAAAAAAAAAATAGTGAGCATTCTTGAACTTCACTTGTCACGTACCAACCTCTATTTCTTCTCCCTGGGACTGGCTTATCCTCGCCTTCCTCTGCGTACCAGGTGTTTCCACGCACCCGACCCCTGACTCCCAGTCTGCCGACACGCGAGAGCCGGCGCTGACGTGAACCTGCGCTGCCCCCTCCATGCCACTTGCTCCTTTCCCACCACAGCCACCCACATCTGCACCCAGACACAGGAACAAAGGCCAGATCATTAGTTAAAGGACTCAGATTTTTTCTTTGCTGAAATGTGATCTTCTCTGCCAGAGTTACTTATCACTGTTCCTAAAACCTCTAAAGTTCCAATCTTGGAAATCTTGGCAACACAGTCCCCATAATTAGGACGTGCTTCACCCATACATCCATTTGAGGGTCTCGTCACAGGGAGATGATGCCCAGAGTTCTCAAGCAGACCTATGACAATTTTGGGGACTTTCATTTCCAATGTACTTCAGACCATAGGTAACTTACTTCAGTTTCATGGACAATTTGGGTACGCTTTCTTTTCTTTAACCAAGATTAGACTGCTAAATTTCTAGTGCTCAATGATATGGGTGTGTCTGATAATGCAAGCAGAAGAGAGACTATAGTTCATTTTTTAATAGCACTTATGGGCAAAAGAGCTGTACTCAGCTTTAGCTTTTACAAGCTGTGCACACTTGGACAAGTCATACAAGCTCTTGGCTTTCTTAACAAAACTGATGGTGCTAATTATATTTCTCACAAAGGATACTATGAGTCAAAATTGAGGTCACATATATGATTCAAATACTTAAGCAGTGTTAATTGGGATGACTTAATTTTGTCACCCTGTTTCCAAAGAGGACAATTTTCTGAGGAACAGAGTGTGTAAACCCATGTGTTCTTGAAATGCCGGGGCCACAGCCTGAGTATCTTCCCCACTGGGAGGATTACTAATGTCAGCACTGAATGAACGTCGCCGTCAGAAGCAGAGGCCCCAGAAGAGGGGACACCTGGCAAACACCAGAAGTCCTGATAAACCACTGAGTGGCGTGGTGCTGAGCGTCTTCGGGCCTTGTGTTTTGGGGAGAGGACAAAGGTATTATAAAGTCCACACAGACTCCACGTGTGATCGTGGAAAGCGAAGGAGCAAGAATCATCTGCAAATGTTGACTCCCCTGGCTGTGCAAAGTTGTTCCTGAACGCAGTGCCATGTGCAGGCTTTCAAACGCGTAAAGCTCACAGTAAAGACGACCCTCTTCTCCAGTGGGGAGTCGGAGGAAGCATAGCTTCTCATTTAGCTGTTCCTACCCATGGAACTAACAATTACTCTCTCTCTATGTCAGGGTGAGAACTCGGAAATGGGAATATAAAAGTCCTCAATGAAGTAATGATCAGTGACCTGGTAATCAGTAAGTACAATTGAAACAGGAATGGGAGAAAGAGAGGTGAAGAATAATGAGTGTGTTTTGCAGTTCACAAAGAACTTTCCTCCATTACCTTGACGGTGACCACCCTGTGAGGCAGGCCAAGTGCATCCTGTCACTCTCTATTCTGGACATTTGCATGTCCTTCCATTATCTGGGATTTGTGGCCTAGGAGTCCCACCTCCCACCATCTTTCCCAGGCTCCTTTACAGCTAGAACCTAAGCCTGAGTCCAAGTTACCAATAGTCAGAGGCAACCAGGCTAGGCTTCAGTTTGGAGCAATAAAGGAAAGATGAAGATTCTAGTGTAAAATAACAGTTTCACTAAAGTTCCTGGGAGCACGTGACAGCAGTCTTCTAACCAGGCTCAATTTGGGGTGTAGCTTTGGGCTTTGACCATGCCGGCTTGGCTTTGGTCCAGTTGCCCAGCGTTACCAAGGATTCTATGAGACTCAATATCATTTCAATAAATTTACTTTCTGCTTAAAATGGCAAATGTGGATTCCATTGCTTGTAAATAAGAACGATGAATGCAATACCCATATTTTAAAGATGAAGAAACTCAATTTCAAAATGCTAGATGACTTGTACAGGATATTTATTTAGGAAATGATTGCGCTTTAGCTCAGCACCAGGAATGTATAATTCCAGAGTCCTTTTTGTTTTTGCCATACCACGTGCATTCTTACATTGTAATGCATGTCAGCCTCACAGCATGGCTAACAGAGCAAGCTATGGAGAGTGTAGAGCTGTAAACCATGGATGAACTAATTCATAGTTGCAGCAATGTCCTCATGACTCTGTATTAGACAACATGCTCCCCAGAGCAGGAACCCTGTCTTGCTCTTTTCTGCATAACGAGACCTCATTGAGTTAGAGTGAACATGCTCCCGACTGCCCACGACTGCCCTGTTTACACGCTCAACCTTTATTCTCAAAGGGTTGACAGAGAGCTCATTGTGAACCTAGAACATTGAGTCATTTCTTCGGTCAATCATCATAAATGTGTTGTTTGAAACACTGCGCTAAGGTAAAGTAGCAGGAAGACATTCTACATGGATGCAGACTTCCCATCTGCCCTCGACTCTGTGTGACCATGGGGAAACCATCTACTCTCCAAAATCCAGGTGTCCCAGGGTCGGCAGTGCCACCCTTGTCTGCTCCTCAAAAGTAATCCAGTTTAGATGGTAAATTATACAATAGCCACAAGGGTTAGTAAAAAATGACAAAATGCTATGAGTGCTCCATGACACCTAACTCAGTCATGGAATGTGGCAGAAGTGGTGTTTGGTTAAGTCTGAGAATGAGCAAATAGACTAAAATGAATGAATAAATTAAATTAATGAAAAATTCAGGTTGACTTAAATTGGGTCTTTATTCAGGCTAATATGCAACAAACAATTATTTGGCTTCACTTTTTAATGCCAAAGTACTCTCTCCAGATTCACAAGTTACTCAATTGCTTGGATTGAGTGGAGTAGTTCTACCTTATGTTTATGGTTTATATCCTGCTTGCTTCCAAAATGGACCTGAGGCAGCTTGCCCCAAAAATACAAGTGTAAATACAGTTGTGGAAACAGATAGAGATGTAGGATATCAATGTAGGTATATACATACCCACAGGAAAATTAAAATAAAGATAAAAGTAAAAGAAAATATAGAAATGTAGGAAGAAAGAAGGTGGCAACTGTGCCAGGACCCAACTGAAATTTATTCAGAACTCCTCAGCAGCTGTGATAAAAAAAAGGAAAGGAAGCTGATTAAATAGCCACCAATTCCCCAAATGCATCTGTAGAATATTCATCATAATCAACTTAACGTGCTGTTTCACAAAGGAGGCAAATCCGGGCTGGTCCTCAGTCTCGGCTGCAGGGTTCTCTTTACAGCACGACCAAGCCGAGTCCACTCATCGCCTCTGTGAGAAATCATAGCAGGCATAGAAATGGGAACTTAGGCCCAGAGTGAAAATAATTTGACAAGAAGCAGGCCCCTCTTCTGTCCTTACTGTCTGGGTGTTCTCAGAAAAACACATCATTTCTCAAACTCATTTCCCTCATTTAAAATATATTGAATAATAAGCCAAAGCATTGGTGTCAGGTGCAACTGCGACAGCCTACCAGGCACACGCTGTAAAATGTTACACAAATATTAGTGGGCATTGTTATCACTGACAGGTTCCCGAAAGCACCTGGCTGTGGGAGAGCAGGAGGGAGATGGACATGGCGTAAAACTGACACAGATTTGGCAGTGGGCGTCGGAGCCACTTTACTCAAGCACTTCTAACTCAACCTGGTCCTTGACGCTCGGAGCGAGTCCAGATTCCAGCAAGCTCCACTGCTGAATATTTCACTCACCTCTTCACCTGCATCCTCCTGCTGAGGACTTTGGCTGATCGGATGCTTGAGGGTAATTACCGTCCACCTGTTGCAGCTCTGGCCGGCACTGGACAATTGCACAGGACACTGGAGAGCAGCTGAGGACCAGCCTCATGAAGCAACCTTAGCTTTCCCTCACGTGGCTCCTGAATCAGAAGGAGCTGACACAAAGTCATTTTCAATCTGTAAAGAACTAGTGAGTTGTTTCATAATTTTATGTTCATTATCCTCAAGTTCTGGTGAGAGGTAGATTTTTAAATGCACAGCTTTACTAGACAGTATGAGTATGCCTCTGTGAGCCTCTTTCCCCCCACTGGCTCCCTTGTCTGTTTTTCCTTTAGGAGGCACCGGGAACCAAACCCGGGACCTCCCATGTGGGAGGTGGGTGCTCAGCTGCTTGAGCCACATCCGCTCTCCTCTGTGAGCTTCTTGAATCTTTATTAAACAAAATGCGCATGGCTCTATTCTGGCAGTAACAGTATCTATTTTGAAAATAACTAACTTGTCCTGAGAGCTAAGAATCGGAAACTATATTTGTTTCTTTGGATTCATGACCTCATTTGATGCTCTGAAAAGCCCTCTCAGATGGGAACTATTATCCCCATTTTTACATTTGCAAACTGAGACCTAAAGAAAGCCAGCATTAAAATCTTAGCTTCAACGTCACCTGTTAGGAAAGGATGTCTCTTGGAACCACATCTAATGTGGCACCCACCATTATCACATTCCAAATCACCCCATTTATTTGCTTCATAGAATTTAATAGAATTCATAGTCATTCACTCGTTTCCTCATCATTAGGTGTCTTCTTCCTAAGGAGGGAACCACCTTGTTCTCGTCCGTCTGTATCTTCAGCGCCTTGACCCGGGACAAATAGGCACAAAACAAATCTTGAAGTAATGAATAAGTAAATAAATGAGTACATAAATGCATGAATGAATGACTCTCAAGTGCAGGCACTTAGGAATTCTCTTTCCACTGTAATCTATTAGGTTGTATTTTTACCCTGCTGCCCAAGGCAGACATTAAGCAAATTATGAATGTCTTTTGTGTGCTAGGAAGAGTTGATTTCAAATTGAGAGCAGCAGCACAAAATCATATGCTATAGGTCAAAAAGACACTCTTAATATATTCCTAAAGTGAAAGATGGCTTAGGAATTTCTGTGGCCACTTCATGGTATTTAGCCCTTTGATCCCTGAAGTCTTTTAGCTCTGTTTGATCCAAAGCATGACTGAGAGCTTGAGAGAAAATGAATTGTGCCAATAAATATTTACTTTCATCTCTCTATGCCTACAGAGCTTCTCTTATATAAACCGTTTTAGAGGTAGAAATTAAGATGAGCATTTGAATGGCTTCCGCAAAGGCAGGCTAAGGAAAACATTTCCAGGGCCCGGTATTCAGCTTGTGCTGTGAGTTACTATGTAGGAATTGTTTCTGGGATGCACGGATCTGATTTTAAGAAATTCAGGTGCCTATATTAAAAATCAGCAACCTCGGCCGACATGATGTTATGCCTCTCGTGATCTCCTGGTTCAGAAAGTGCTGGATTAACTCTTACCTCTGAGCTTTGCATGGCTCTCTTCACAGCCTCATTTTGTACATTCCTGACCACACTCTCAACATGCACACACACAAACACGCACGCAAACACACACACAGACACGCACACAAATGCACACAAACACGCACACAAACACACACACACAGACACACAAACACTCACAAGACACGCACACAAACACACATACAAACACACACACAGACACGCACACAGACACACAGACACGCACACAAACATGCACACAGACACACAGACACACAAACACGCACACAGACACGCACACAGACACACAGACACACACACAAACACGCACACAAACACGTACACAGACACGCACACACACACACAAACACACACACAGACACGCGCACAGACACACACACACATGCACATCTCCTCCCTCTGGATAAATCCTACACTGGTCCAGGATTCAGCTCAGGTGAGATCTTCCCGAGAATGTCTTCTCCCAGCAGCGCCCTCTCCATGCTGTAGAGGCTCCTCTCTGCTCCCATGAAACGTTTCATTTTTCCCCACTGCACTCGGTACGCTCTACCCCCTCCACCTGTTTAGCAACCTTTCTTAACTGTGAGATCACTTAAGAAAACAAACACGTCTTATCAATAGCTGTACCCCAGCGCCTATCTCAACGCCTGGTGAAAAAGAGGTTTTAATGAATATTTGTTGGATATTTAAAGAAAGAGATGATTGGGTTTAGTTCCTTTCCAGAAGAATGATGGCTGGTCAACGGCAGATAGAACTTACCCCGAGGAGTGCCTCCTGGTAGGGGCTGGCCCCTCCCCTGATGCTAAACTTGAAACTATAAAACCACAGGTGCCTGCACACAGGCCAGTGTGGGGACAAGAGGCAGCAGAGGCTGGAAGCTGGTAGGGACGTATTCCCTTGTCAGTATGTGGAACGTGAAGGAGACTCTTCAGGTAGCTCTTAACTTGGGAATTTCTTTAGCCAAAACCCAAGGCAGTTTATATAACTGCTCCCAGGGCTGCTAGGAGCGGGGCAGCCTGCTCCTTGGAAGCATATACAAGTAAAAGGGAGGACCTCAACCTGCAAAAGTTCCCTGTGAAGACATACAAGAAACAATTAGTCAAGGCTTAATTATAAAGAGGGATGTTAGACAAGCGCAAGCAGTAGCAATGAGAGTCTTTGCAATATTTTTACAATTCTATACAAAGAAGTAATTCCAGAACAGATTGACAAGAAACCTGGTCCAGATCTGATGCAAAATAGCAGCAGTAACATCAAATAACCAGGGTCATGAAAGAAAAGATAATTTTCCAATAAACTCCCAAACCAACAGTTTAGCCAGTTTTCTAGGGATGAGGAAATAAAATCAGCAATAAAGATGCACACACATACATATTTTATGTATCTATTTAGTATGTAAAGTGAACGTAACACATTCTACAATGCGGTTTCATTCGTGATAATAGCTCAATCATACTTTATGGTTATAAAGTTCTGAATTTAATAATTCCTCCAGGTGATTTTCAAAGTAAGTTTATGACAGCAGATGTTCAATAATTATTTGTCGACCAAATGCACTAACGAATGGAAGTTGCCCTGGATCCTAGCCCTGCCAACCCAGTTTTCCAGCCTCCACTTCCATTCTTCCCGCACCTGCTCCAGGCTCAGCAGCCCTTAAACTGGTTTTTGAATCAATCTTCCTTGGATTACGCCTATAGAATTTTATGCAAGTCATGTCCTGTGTAAAATGCCTACCTCAACCTAGTCTTCATGTAACTGGCTCTCACTCATCCTTCAAACTCAGCTTCTGCATCATTGCATCACTTTCTCTGGGAAAATTCCTCTGGTGTCCCAGTTTGGAACTGCGTCGCCCTTTTAGTCTCATTGCACACTCTGTGTGAATGACTTTCATTTAACCTGTGCCCAATAAATGGACATGGACATAGTTTACACTTTTTTTTTTTGCTGTTACAAATACATCTGCAACGAACTTGCTTTAAACTCAAACTTTTGCATATTTATGTAGGATATACTGAAATATTTAAATGTTATTAAAATCACCTGTTTATTGAATGTTTCAAATAATTTATCCATCAAGATGCCTAGAATTGTTCATATTTTGTTTTGTTTTGTTTTCTTTGTTATTTGGGAAGAAATAGTTGAAGTCAATTTTTGTTATAAAATTTTTATTAAAAATCATGTATTTCATGTAAGCTTTTTACTTTAAATGAGATTCTTCTGTATCCGTGGTTATTTTTTCATTCAGTTCTTAATTTTACATGTTTTTCTCTCTTGCTTTGAATTAGTTGCTTGTGTATTTGTGTTACTAATTGTAAAATGTATTTATCAATTATAATAATGTACCATTTCATAACTCATTAATTTCTCTTTATTGATTTCCACATTTTGTTTCTCATAGATAGTCCTTATACCTCTGTGTATTAGTCAGCCAAAGGGGTGCTGATGCAAAATGCCAGAAATCAGTTGGGTTTTATAAAGGGTATTTATTTGGGGTAGAAGCTTACAGTTACCAGGCCGTAAAGTGTAAGTTTCTTCCCTCACCAAAGTCTGTTGCCACGTGTTGGGGCAAGATGGCTGCCAACATCTGCAAGGGTTCAGCCTTCCTCTTCCTCTTAAAGCTCCATGGTCCCAGCTTCTTCCAGTATCAGCTGTAGGCTGGGATAATTCTCATCTCTCTCCTGGGGCTCTTTTCTCTCTCGGCTCAGCTGCTCTGTTAGCTCCACAAGGTCAGCTGAGGACTATCAGGCTCTCTAGGCTTTGTGTCTCTCCACGGGGCTTGATTCTCTGCAGGCTCAGCTGCTCTGCTCTCGCCCGTGTGTTTACTTCCTGGGCTCCAGCTCAAAACTCTTACCTCCCTTCTCTGCCCTATAGTTTTCTCTGTGAGCCTCCACCCACCAAGGGGGTGGGGACTCAATGTCCTACTGACGTGGCCCAAATCAAAGCCTTAATCATAATTTAACTACACCCAGAGGAACAGACCAGTTTACAAACATAACCAATATCTATTTTTGGAATTCATAAACAATGCCAAACTGCTACATTCTGCTTTAAAATTCTTGTTAAAAGTTCAATTCATTTATTTTTATTATTACTTACTATGGAAATAACATTTTTAACTTATACATATTCTCTGAAAATAACTTCATTCTACCCCATAGAATTTACTGCTTTTATTATTGTTACCAATTAGATACTGAGGTATAGATCTGCTTTAATATCCTCTTTGACATTAAAATTTATCCTATGATTTTTTAAATTTTCAGTATTTTTGTATTTATGCATTCTTCCATTTAATTTAGTATGCCTGATAAACTTAACTTTTTAACTTGTTCACATTTTATCTAATTGGAATCCTGCTTCTCATATGTACACACTCACATATAGAAAATACGTATCTTTGTGTAAGTGATGATATGTGTGTATATGTGTGTGCAAACTGGAACGTGAAACACAATGTAACATAGCAGTGATTATGCCTGGAGAGTCAAATATGGAAGGCAATGTTTTCTCCTAATTATTTGTACTTTTGTAGCATCACTATTTCTTTGACTGCAATATATACTAATATTGTAGAATATTTAAAATATATTTCTGAACAAAAGAATTATCACAACTATGATACTGACATTTCTTTTTTTAAATTTTATTGAAGTATATCATTCATATATGAACATACATAAACAATAAGGGTATAGTAAAAGTTGTGAACTTACAAAATAAACATGCATAACATCATACAGGGGTCCCATACATCAACCCACCAGCAACAGCTTGCATTGTTTTGAAACATTTGTTACAAACTATGTAAAACCATCATCAAAATATTACTACTAACTATAGTTCAAAACTATATTTTCCACCAACCCCTCTTGTTATTTTAATATATTTTTATTACAGAGGTTGTGAACTTAAAAAACAATCATGCACATGCGCAGAATTCCCACACAACACCCCTTCATCAACACACCATGCCATGGTGGAACATTTGTCACAGATTATGAGATAATATCATCGACTATTACCACCAACCATGGTCCACAGAGTACATTTGGCACACTTTTCCCATACCCCTCCATTATCAACACAGTCCATCTTTAGCACAGATGCATGGATATTACTGTATTACTGTTAACCCCAGTCCACAGGTCACTCCAGTTGTATTTTTCCCATGCTTCTCCACATTCCCACCACCCTGCAATAGTGACGTACATCGGCTCTAGCTCACAAAGGACACTCTTTCATCTGTACCATCAACCACAATTCCCATCCACCTTGGGTTCACTGTGTTATTCAGTCCCTAGATTATGCTCTAGCTTTTTTTCAATTGACATTTACATCCCTAGACTATTTTTTCAGCCAAAATCTCATTTATAAACCATCTGCTATTCACTATAGTGTGTTACTGTCACCTCTACCCATTTCCTCAGTTTTACAGTCAAGTAAATTAAAACTTCTACATACATTAAGCATCAGTAGTTCTTCTCAGCCTTCCTTCTACCTCCTAATAATCTATACTCTAAGTTTAACTCCATGTGTTTATTCTACTGTTTTTTTTTATTTTATTTTTCTTTTTAAAGAAGCTTTAGATTACATAAATGTTACATAAAAAATATAGGGGATTCCTGTACATGGGACCAACAACATCCTCATTAGTGTGGTACATTTGCCACAACTGGACACATATCGAAGCACTGCTACCAGTAGTAGACACTAGATTATATTATTGTTTATACTCTATCCGGCACAATTTTGTAGGTTATGACAAAATATATAATGGCCTGTATCTGTCACTGCAATGTCATGCAGGGCAATTCCAATGTCCCGAAAATGCCCCCCTGTTACACCTATTCTCCCCTCTCCCTCCCCTCAGAACTTCTGGTGGCCACTGCCTTTATAGCAATGATACAAGTTCTTCCATTGTTAAAATAATAAGTCTATAATAGAATAATAATGGGTCTACTTTAGTCCATTGTTCATTCCCCAATCTTGAGGTTTTGGGGATGGTGATGCCCACTCTGTTTCTAATTGAGAGGATGGCCTAGATCCCATGGGGAAGATGGATGGAACTGTCTTGCTTGCAGTTGTAGACTATCTCTGTTTTTTGGGATGGGTGTTGTCCATCATACTCTCCTTGTTTTTTGTCCTGGGTGAGTCCAATGAACTGGAGAGTATGTGTTGCCATTCTGATGAGATTCAGGGCTTAACCAGCACATGAATGGACCAAAGATTTAAGTCTCTGGGACATATATTTATCAAGTATAGTGCTAATTATAGGTTCAAATAAAAGGGGCAGAAGAGCCATGTGTAGGGCAACTATAAATGAGTCTAATTCTTTTACACTGGAAAGCATAATTTCCAAAGTAAGGCCCACTAACAGGGTGCCAAATTCCTGAGCCTGTCTGTCCTGCTTACAGTGTCTAGATGTCTCTAGAGCCCTCAGGAGCCCTGCTGTTTGATGCACTGTTTACTGTGGCAGTCAAAGAGATCCTGCTGAGACATGCATAAGCATAACCTCTGGTATGACCTCCATACGTATCTTGAAATCTCTTAGGCATAAAATCTCATTTGTGGGAATTGAACATGGCTCAAGCAGTTGGGTGCCTACCTACCACATGGAAAGGTCCCGGGTTCAGTTCCCAGTGCCTCCTAAAGCAGATGAGCAAGACAGCGAGCTAACGCGATGGGTTGGCATACCGAGCTGATATAACAAGATGATGCAACAGGTTGACGCAACAAAGAGACACAATGAGGAAATGCAATGAGAGACACAACAAGCAGGGAGTAGAGGTGGCTCAAGCTATATGGCACCTCCCTCCCACATGGGAGTTACCGGGTTCAGTTCCCAGTGTCTCCTGAAAAAGAAAATGAGCAGACACAGAGAGCACACAATGAACAGAGAGCAGAGCGTGAGAGCAAACAATGGGGGCCAGGGGTGGGGAGGAGAAATAAATAAATAAAATACATCTTTAAAAAAAACTCATTTGTATTTTGATTTGCAGTTCCCTAACAGTTAGTGATGCTGAGTATCTTTTCATGTGCTTTTTAGCCATTTGCATTTCTTCTTGGGAAACCTGTCTATTCAAATCTCTTGTCCATTTTTTAAATGGATTGTTTGTCTTTTTATTTCCAAGATGTAGCATTTCTTTATATATGCTGGATATTAGGCCCTTATCAGATAGATGGTTACCAAATATTTTCTCCCATTGTGTAGGCTGCCTTTTCACTTACTTGACAAACTCCTTTGAAGTGCAAAAGTTTTTTAATTTTGAGGAGGTCTCATTTATCTATTTCTCCTTCCATTGCTCATGCTTTGGGTGTAAAGTTTATGAAACCATTCCTACTACATGATCTCATAGGTGCTTCCCTACATTATCTAGGAGGTCATATTTAGATATTTGATCCATCTTGAGTTGATTTTTGTATAGGGCATAAGATGATGATCCTCTCTCTTTCTTTTGGATATGGATATCCAGTTCTCCAAGCACCATTTGTTGAAGAGGCCATTCTCTCCCAGTTGAGTGGGCTTGGTGGCCTTGTCGAATATTAGTTGATCATATAAGGGGATCTATATAGAAACTCTCAATTCTGTTTCATTGGTCAGTATGTCTATCCTTGTGCCAATACCATGCAGTTTTGATCACTGTTGCTTTGTTGTATGCTTTAAAGTAAGGTAGTGTGAGTCCTCCAATTTTGTTTGTCTTTTTCAATATGTCTTCGGCTATTTGGGGCCCCTTGCCCTTCCAAATGAATTTCATAGTTAGTTTTTCCAATTCCGTAAAAAATTGCTGTTGTAATTTTTATTGGGATTGCACTAAATCTGTAAATCAGTTTGGGTAGGACAGACATCTTAATGGTGTTTAGTCCTCCAATCCATGAACAGGGAATATCTTCCATTTTTTAGGTCTTCTTTGATTTTCTTTAATAGTGTGGTGTAGTTTTCTGCATACAAGTCCTTTACATCTTTATTTAAATTTATTCTTAGGTATTTGATTCTTTTAGTTGCTATTGCAAGTAGAATTTTTTTCATGATTTCCTTCTCAGATTGCTCATTATTGGTGTATAGAAACGCTACCGAAAAAAATACAAAAACAAAAAAAGAAAAGAAATGCTACTGATTTTTGTGCATTGGTCTTATGTCCTCCCACTTTCCTGAACTCATTTATAAGCTCTAGAAGCTTTGTTGTATCTTTCTCAGGGATTTCTACATATAGGATCATGTCATCTTCAAATAGTGAAATTTTTACTTCTTCCTTTCCAATTTGGATGCCTTTTATATCTTTTTCTTATCTAAGTGCTCAAACAAGTACTTCTAACATAATGTAAAATAAGAGTGGTGACAGTGGGCATCCTTGTCTTGTTGCAGATCTTTAAGGAAAGCCTTTAGCATTTCACCATTGAATATGACGTTAGCTGTGGGTTTTTCATATATATACCTTTATCATGTCGAGGAAGTTTACTTTTATTCCTATCTTCTGAAGTGTTTTTACCAAGAAACAGTACTGTATTTTGTCGAATGCTTTTTCTGCATAAAAAGAGATATCATGTGATTTTTTTCTTTCAATCTGTTAATGTGGTGTATTACATTGATTGATTTTCTTATGTTGAACTATTCTTGAGTACCAGGGATGATATCCACTTGGTCATGGGGTATAATTGGTTTGATGTGTTGTTGAATACTATTAGCAAGTATTTTGTTGAGGAGTTTAGCATCCAGATTCATTAGAGAGATTGGTCTGTAGTTTTCCTTTCTTGTGGTGTCTTTATGTGGCTTTGGTATTAGGGTAATGTTGGCATCACAGAATAAGTTAGGCAATGTTCCCTCTACTTCTAATTTTTGGAAAACTTTAAGAAGGATTTGTGTTAGTTCTTTCCAAAACGATTGGTAGAATTCACCTGTGAAGCCACCTGGTCCTGGGCTCTTATCTGTTGGGAGTTTTTTGTTGACGAATTCAAAGCTGGTTACTCATTATTGGTCTGTTGAGTTCATCAAATTCTTTTTTCATCAAAGTAGGCTGCCTGTGGTTTCTAGGAATTTGTCCATTTCCTCTAATTTATCCACCATGTTGGAATACAATTTTTCAAAATATCCTCTTATGGTACTCTTTATTTCTATGGGATCAGTGGTGATATCCCTTTCCACATTTCTTATTTTATGAATTTGCATACTCTCTCTCTCTCTCTTTTTTTTTTTTTTTTTTTTTTTTTTTTT
>JAQZBX010022165.1:0-11523 GCA_029593785.1 Cabassous unicinctus | reverse complement strand
GCTCTTTCTTCTTTTTTAATATAGGCATGTATGACTATAAATTTCCCTCTCAGCACTGCTTTTGTTACATCCAATACGTTTTGATATGCTGTGTTATCATTTTCATTGGTTTCAAGGCAGTTACTGATTTCTTTTGCAATTTCCTCCTTGACCCACTGTCTGTCTAAGAGCGTGTTGTTTTACTTCCATATCTATGTGCCTAATCTGGTTCTCTGCCCCTTAGTGAATACCAGCTTCATTCCATTGTGGTCAGAGAAATTACTTTGTATAATTTCAATATTTCTGAATTCATTGAGAGTTGTTTTGCAGCCTAGCATGTGGTCTATCCTGGAGAATGATCTGTGTGCACTAGAGAAGAATGTATATCCTGCTGTATTTGTGTGTAATGTTCTGCATACGTCTTTTAGATCTGATCCTCCAACATATTATTCAAGGTCTCTGTTGTTTTATTAATCCTCTGTCAAAATGTTCTGTCTAATGGTGATAATAGTTTATTAAAGTCCCCCACTATAATTGTAGAGGCATCTATTTCTCCACTTAGTTTTTCCAGTGTTTGACTCATGTATTTTGAGGCACCTCGGTTGAGTGCGTAAATGTTTATGATTGTTCTTTCATCTTGACAGATTACCCCTTTGATTAATATACAGTGTCCTTCTTTGTCCCTTAAAATAGTTTTGCAATTAAGTATTTTGTCTGATATTAGAATGGCTACTCCCACCCTTTTTTGGTTATTGTTTGCATGTAAAATCATTTTCCAACCATTCACTTTCAACCTCCTTGTGTCCCTCTGTTTAAGGTATGTTTCTTGTAGACAGCATATACATGGATCATATTTCCTTATCCATTATGGCACTCTATGTCTCTTGATTGGAGAATTTAATCCATTACCATTCATTGCTATTACCAGCAAGGCATTATTTACATTAGACATATTTTATTAAGGTTTAGATATGTCATATGTCGTTCTTATTTCTCTTTTTATCTTTTTAGTTATTCTTCCTTTCTAAACTCTCTTCCAACCCTCTCTCCTGTTTTTTCCTTTCAACCTGCAGAACTCCCTTTAGTACTTCTTGAAGGGCAGTTTTCTTGTTGACAAACTCTCTTAATTTCTTTTTATATGAGAATATTTTGAACTTTCCCTCATTTTTGAATGCCAGCTTTGCTGGATACAGAATTCTTGGCTGACAGATTTTTTGTTTTTGATTTTGTTTGTTTGTTTGTTTTAGCATTTTAACTATGTCATATCACTGCCTTCTTGCCTCCGTGGTTTCAGTACTTAATCTTATCAAGCTCCTCTTGTAAGTGATGGATCTCTTTTCTCTTGCTGCTTTCAGTATTCTCTCCGTCTTGAGCATTGGTCAATTCAACAAGTATACGTCTTAGGGTAGGCCTGTTAGGATTTATACTCTTTTGAGTGCACTGCACTTCCTGGACATGCACATGCATGTCCCTCAAAAGAGTTGGGAAATTCAGCCATTATTTCTATCAACACTCCTTCTGCCCCCTTTACCTTCTATTCTCCTTCTGGGATGCCTATAATGAGTATGTTTGTGTGCTTCTTGCTGTCATTCAAATCCCTGAGACCCTGCTGGATTTTTTCTATCTTTTTATCTATCTACTATCTGATTTCAGATGTTCCGTCTTTGACTCACTGATTCTTTTCCCTGCCTGTTCAGCTTTGCTATTATATACTTTTTTCCAGCATATTTTTATTTCTTGCATTGTGCTATTCATCACCAGGAAATCTGTTATCTTTTTATGAATGTTTGCAATTTCTTCAGTATGTTCCCCTGGTGTCTTCTTAATATCCTTTATCTCTTCCTTAACTTCATTAAGTTGATTCATGATATTTGTTTGGACATCCTTGATTAATTCTTCCATGTTCTACATCTCCTAATGTTTTTTTAGTTTAATCATTAGATTGGGTCATGTCTTCCTGTTTCTTAGTATGTCTTATAATTTTTTATTGGTAATTAGGCATCTGTTTATTTTGTTGGGGTTATTAGATTGGTTATCTTCTCTTTCTCCTCTAGGATTTTATTTTGTTGTTTTTCTTTTGTGGTAAGGTTCCTTTTTGACACTTGGTTACTCTTATTCTATAACCTTGCAGTTTTGTGTGTTCCTTTGGAAAAATGTATTAGGACCAGAGAAAAGGAAAGAGATAAGAAGAGAAAAATAAAAATAGTAATAATAATAATAAAAGGTAGAAGAGGAACCATATAAGAGCTAGGAAAATAAATAAATAATACACATAAAAAAATCATAAAAAATACAAAGGAAAAAGAATATAAAAGGTATCCAGTTTTAGTAAATAAAGAAATTTTTAAAATATATTAAATATTTAAAAAATAACAGATCAATAAAAACTAAAAAAAATAAAAATATAAGTCTATACATTCCTTGTCATAATGTGCCAGCTGATAACTCAGTGGGTCACTCTCTGGATCCCTTTTCTTAGGGCATACTGGGAATTGAACTAGGGACCTTGTATATGCAAGGCAGGAGTTCCTCCACGGAGCCACTCCCACTCTACAGGTTAAGTAGACTTCTGAAAGCTTATCTGGCTCTTCCTGCCCCCATTCCCACAGGCGAGGTGGGCTTCTCACAGTTTGCTGGAGCCGGGCTGTTTAGGCACCTGTTTCTGCCCCCTTCCTGACCTGGTTCCTCCCTCTCCCAGGGTGGGCTGGGTGTGACAGCCTGATCAGATCCCCCTTTCCTTTCCCTGAGGCCACATCAATGCTGGCTGTGGTCTCCCCTGAGATTCAAAGGGGGATCATCTGGCCAAATTCACTGAGAAGAAATCACTCTCCACCTTTTTCCAGACCCCCCTTCTTTCCAAGGAATGCTGCCTCCCACTCAGTTGGCTGCAGTGAGCCAGGGGTTTTACTGAGGCTATTTGCCTTGAGGGTGGGGTATATGAGCCATTCCCAGCCACAGGGGTGAGGAACTCGTGGTTTTTCTTTGGCCTCTTTGGCCTCTTTGTGTCTCTGTCCCACTTACTCCTAGATGATGTGCAACACTTTCCTGTTCTGCTCCCTTGGGTAGATTTTTGCCCTTTCTCCATTGTTCTCTATCAGAGAGTTGAGCTACCTACTTTGACACCATCCTCCCAGAAGTCCCGCCTATTTCTATTTAAACGACTTCCCTCATAAGCTAGTCATTCACCAAGTCTCCGCTGATGCTCACAGCATGCAGGGGATGCAACAGAAAGCAGCAGGTGCTGCTAGATTCAGTGCTGTCATGCCAGAGGGTCCAGACAGGGAGGGGTCATCAGGTTGGCGGTTGATTTTGCACACCACTCTATTGACTGGACATAGTTATTGTCCTATAACAATCCCCAAACCTGGCTCCTTTGTCTTCTGTCATTTAGTGTGCAAGTGGGAGCTTGACTTTTTTTCTGTAGGTGACTTGTGTCCTCCAAGTGCTTGGACAATTTTTTCTTCACTACTGAATTTCAAAAACTTCACCAAGTGAAGTCTCAAACTTGATAATTTTTATTAATTTTTCTTGAACACTGTATCATAAGCTGTGGTTGGTTGAATTCTGTACCTGATCAAACATTTGTTCTTCATCTTAATTTGCATTCCTGTGGGTGTGATCCCATTGTAAATAGGACCCTGGAAGAGGTTATTTTTCATGAAGGGGTGTCCCAATTGAATGAGGGTGGGTCTTAATCCAGATTACCAAAGGCCTTATGAATAGGACGTAGAAGTAACAGAAGCAAAAAAGGACAGGACATCGCCATGGGAAGGAAAGCCAAGATGAAAGTCAACGAACCCCAAGGATTGTTGGCAGCCCTCACCAGGATGCTAGAGTCTTCAGAGAAAAAGCCAGCCTTGCCAATAGCTTGATTTTGGACCTCTTCTAGCCTCAAAACACTGAGTCAATAAATTCCCATTGTTGATGCCAAAACCAGTTTACAGTATTTGTGAAGGCAGCTCAGGCAAGCTGAGGACCAAGACAATGATGGCTTGTCCTACAGCCCCTCGTTCCACTTGAATTTGTCTAACTGCAGGCAGTTCCCACAATGTCCCACCTTAAATGCCTGCATTTGCCTCTTCCTCTCTTCGGGCTTTGTCTGGTACCAGGAGTTTGCCTGGCCACCCACAGTCACACGATGGTGGTGTGGGAGAGCTGATACTCCCAGGATCAGTCTCCAGTAATCAAGGGTTGGAATGAGTAACTAATCCCCAGCCTCCTCTTTTCTATGGTGTATTAGTCAGCCAAAGGGGTGCTAATGCGAAATACCAGAAATGGGTTGGTCTTTATAAAAGGTATTTATTTGGGGTAGAAGTCCACAGATACCAGGCCACAAAGCGTAAGTTTCTTCTCTCACCACAGTCCATTGCCCCATGTTGGAGCAAGACAGCTGCTGGCGTTTGCCAGGGTTCAGGCTTCCTGGGTTCCTCTCTTCCCGGGCCTGCATTTCTCTCCAGGCTTAGCTCCTCTGTTTCCTCCACAAGGTCAGCTGTAGACTATCAGGCGAACGGCTCGCTTCTCTTCTCCTAGAGCCTTCTCTGCAACATCAAAACTCCAACATCAAAACTGCTTCTCAAAAACTGCTCCCTCTGTCCTCTGCCTTGCCTTTTATATTCGATTCCCCACCCACCAAGGGGCGGGGCTCAATGCCCTACTGACGTGGCCCAGTCAACGCCCTAATCATAACTTAATCATGCCCAGAGTAGCAGATCAGTTTACAAGCATGATCCAGTTATATTTTTGGAATTCATAATTACAACAAGCTGCCAAACGGCTGCATGTGGGGATTACTCTGAGGTGTGCTGCACACTGAACATCAAAGGTCCGGGGTCCTGGTAGAAGCCAGCTCTCCTTCCTGCCTCACAGTCCACTTACAATGCCTGAGACACCTTTCCAGGAAACAACCTCACCCAGGTTTCAGCTGCAACTAAGGCCAACAGGATGCACATTTACATAATCATGTACTCCTTCCTTTCAGGAAAAGTGTCTTCTATTTCATATTTATATTTCTGTTCCATATTATTTTGATTCTTTTAGTTAATAACACCAATCTTTGCTCAGGTACCTAACTTCCATACGGGCCTTTTTCTTCCAATTTCTTTCCTCTTGGCCCATTTCAGCTACAATTTGCAGAATTTTTTCAAGCTTCCCTTTTGCCTGACTCTATTTTCTGCAAATAAATTCTAATCATTGCTATTTCCGATGTCGTTTTGAATATGAGAGCACAATTTCTTTTAATTTCTCTCCCTAGCACGGCCGTTTTCCAAATCACCTTGCACTCTTAATGCGGTATCTCCAGGCAGGTATCTTGCACTTTGTCACGGGTTGTGGCCTTTGGGAAGCAGAATCCAATAGGGAGTTGATTGTGCAGGCTGTGTTAGAATGTGCCCTTAATATCAGCCTCTGTGAAAGGAAGGGGGATAAATCAGGATTGGGAAGAGGGAAAAGTCAAACTCTGTAGTTCAACATAATCACTTCAGCCAACCTCCAGCCAGCTCAGGAGCTAAAATGATTCATTAGCGCTGTCCCCTGTTGGGCCAAAATCACCAGGCCTTTCCCCGCTGCCTTGACTGGTCAGTGGATGTGGCCTCCTGGGAAGGGCCTGGTTTTGAGCTAAGCGGTTTTCTGTAGCCAAGGCAACCTCCAGCTGGCAGCATTCTCAGAGCCCCAGCAGCTCATTTTTCAATCATCATTTTTAATTTATGTTTATTTTCACTTCTTTGAGTATGCAGTTCGGTATTTATTTTAACATTTTATTTGATTATTTTCTTAGAGATCTTCAGTTTTCATCGTCCTTATGCACTGGTGTGCCTTTCTTATAGGGACTGGATTTTTTTTTTTTTTGCTTTCTGTGGTTTGTTTTGTTGTTGATGTTAAACCCTTGCACTTGGTAATTTCTGCCTGTTACTCATTACTGAATGGGCTGTTTTTCCTGAGCCTTCTAATTTTCCCTAGAGCACTGTTAATGGAATTTTCTTAACTTTGCTCTCCACTTGCTTTAATATTTTCTCTTGAAATGTGCACTGAAGGGCTGCACGTTGGCAGTTAGTGATTTGAGTGTAGCCATGGTTTCTGATGGGAGAATGGCACGGAGCTGGCAGCCAGCGTCTAGGCCTTCCCCACCGAGTATGTTAAATGCTACGGGTAATTTTTCTGAAGCAAGAGTCTGATCACATTTAACCCTAAGTGGCTTATGTCATTTGTAGGATGAGTGTGGGCCCCAGACCCTGCTTGCGTCTTCTCACACCTCTGGCCTGCTCTTCCGAGCCCTCCACTAGCCTCCTGGCCGCCTTTCTGCACCTAGCGTGCGCACGCACCTGCCGCCATCAGGGTCTTTGCACATTTACGTGAGCCAGCCCCTCTTCTTCCTGTTTACCTAGGACTCGCAGGTTCAGTCTTCAGGTCTCAACTCAGAGGAGATTTCCCTCATCTGTAACCAGGTAAACGCCCCTAAAAGTCCTCACAGCAGGTCTATAGACAGAGGTGGAATAAGTAAGCCAGCCTGTACTGAAGGAGTGTTTCCCTGCATGGGGGGATTTAAGGCTGACCGAGAACATCCTTCAACACTGGCTCCCATTTCATTTTTATCTGCTTTTACAACACCTATCACTGTTGCTACTTTTGGTGTAATTCTTATTATCTTTCTCTCACTAGACTGTAACTCCTATGACGTCCATTCTCTCAGTGTCTAGCACAGTGCCTGTATTGAGTAGACACTCAATAAACTCCAGTTGAATATAATATATGAGTGAGTTGATGAATGAAAAAACCTAGATGGTTCTAGATGCCAAAGGTGGCTTAATTAGATTTCCAGGTTCCTATAACTTGTTATAAATGCTTCATACACAAATGTCTAAAATATACCCTAAAGATATCATCAAAAATCTGTTGAAGACCCAATTTTGTGCAAAGTAGCATGCTCGATACCACTATTGGAAAGAGGTAGCAAGCATAATCATTGGGTTTGAAGGGCTTTCAAGCTGAAATAAACATTGTCTAAACCAGCCATGAATCCAAAGTGCCTATCAGTCACAAATATGAGAAAATTCATTTATAGTGATCATTCTGATGAACATTTAAGGTGAATAGGATGAGAAAATATTCTCATTTCTTATCAATATTTTCAGGTTGGTAAGGGAGAATTTGGGATTTTTAAACCAGTTCATCTCAAGATTGTCAGCAATTTTTCAGGATTTGGGAAAGTGTGATTTGCCTTTTTGTTCCATTCTATCTTATGATAAAATACCCTAAAATTGCCCATGAAGAATTAACCTTTTGAATCTCATGTAAATTTCAAATAACATCCACTTTCTCCCAGCCCTCAAAAGGTGTTTATTTGTTTTTTTAATTGGTGAAATCTGCACAAACTAATTTGCTGCTTCTAAATTTGCATGTCTTCAAAAACAACTACAAGCTTTGCGCATTATAAAATCTATTTCCAAGCTTCAAAAAGCTCAAATGCCTTTGTTGGTGAAAGTTTAAAATATATTTATGTTCTGGAAGCTTGGAAAAATATCTCACATTGCCAACAAAGGTCTCTGAATGTCAAATACTTTGAAATACCTTCCAGAAAGAAACTGATAGTCTTATAAAATCCTTTATATTTTTCTTTAAAAAAATCTTGATTTTTACTCCCATGGAAAATAATTGAATGCTCAGTTTATATGTTCTGACTATCAGGCCTTTTTCCCCTGGAGCTCTTTTCCATCCTGGACAGCATCTCAGGCACCTTTTATTATCTCTTCGGTCTGAATATTGCAATTCCCATAGAAAGTGTTATTCTGTCCACAATAGCAAATTGCACATCCTTTTAAAAATCACTTCTCATTAAAAATATAGTCTAATACCCTGTAGGAGCATAAATGTCTTCTTTTCATGATCAACACCCTTTTAAGGAAAACAGGAATTTGTTATGGAGTGAAAAGTTTACCGGCAGGTAATTAATCATTTTGATATTAGAAAATAATGAATGTGAACTAGTATTTGAAAAGGCAAAATGAGCCATTTTGTAGTTTGTTACCTCTACTTCCAAAGATTTCTTATCCTCATCTGTTTAATTTTGAGCATAACATGTCTTTGGTGGATCCTCTTATCGTGCTCGAGTGACTTAAAGAAAGATGTGTTCAAAAGCAGTCAGTTTCACCCAAATAACCCCTGCTAGAACCACAGCCAGCGACACTGGACACGGGGTGGCCCCCACTGAACTCACAGCCATCAACACTGGACACGGGGTAACCCGTGCTAGAATCACAGCCATCACTACTGGACACAGGGTAGCCCCTGCTAGAATCACAGCCATCATTACTGGACACTGGGTAGCCCTGCTGGACTCAGCTATCACCATCACTACAAACTGGATGGAGGGCAGCTGCCGTCCATCCTCGCCAAAATGGATTCTTTGTGATCTCTAGATCTTTGCATCTAGAGCTGGTTGTTCAAAATCGGAATCAGGTGGGTCTGGAAGTCTGGATCCTACCAGGGCTGCAAGGAAAGAGGCAAAGGCTGGAAGGCAACTCCAGAATTCCCGAGCTCTGCAGTGAGAGGCAAGTTCTGCCTAATAGTTTGAGAATCTCTTAAACATGGAAAGGAGGTTCGTATACTAGGCAGGATTACATTGTGGCAAACGTCCCCTTCTCTCTCTTTCTGCAAATATCTAAACCATTTGGGACTGAGACACATTATGCAAAGGAACGTCTAGCATTGTATTCCGTGTTCCTAACCAGATCCTCAAAGGTTCTTTCAGCAGCCTTTTAGATCCCTGAAGATACTCACAGTCTTATTTTTTTTACCTCCCAGAGCTGCTTCGTACGCTGGGGAAGGAAAGGCAGTAGAGAAGACCATAATGGACGAGCGTTCGAGGAAGGAAAGCCCAGGTAACGTGCAAAGCACAAGGTTCTCTGAGGGTATCAGGGCGGAGGGAGGCTGCTCTCTACACCAGTGACTCCGCAGCTTCTGCAGGAGCTTCCCCTGGCCCTGGGGATAGACTGTGTCTATTTAATTGAACATTTCCTTACAAGACAGCACACTAGGGAGGTAGGGTCCTATCGCTCTGGCCTGCTGGGCACCCTCTCCCACGCCTGCCTCTCTACCCTCGGGTGCTGCGTCCCAGCTCTTGTCCAATTCCTCGGGTCTTTAATGCATCACATTTTCTCTCCCATGTAACTTTTCTTACACAGTTTCCTTTTCTTTGAACTTCTATCTCCCTTCTTTTTACCTGGCTAACCCTTACTTGTCACTCCCCTTCCTACAGAAGACTTTTCTGACATTCCCCTAAACTCTGCCCCATCTGGGTGAGCTACCTACAGAAGACAAAAAGCTGTGGGCTGTAGAGGCAAAATGACAATGCAGCTTGTTTCACTGTGTCCTTCAACTTGTCATATCATGTCAAAATAACTTTTACTGAAGCTATACTCACAGCCAAGGCTGTGAGTGAATGAGAGCAGGGATACTGGCTGATGGGCTAAAATGCTAAAACAGGATGGCTTAGCTATTTGGCCAAGAAGCCAAAACAAAAAACGTAAATTCATCAAGAAATTAGCTTCAGTGGGTAAACAAACAGCTAGTGCTATTAGGTTGATAAAATGAGGACATGCATTTGCTTTTTCTGTAACCCCAAACTGCATTTAACTATTTTTAAAGAATATGAAATAGTAAAAACAGGAATGCTGGACTGTATAACCCTCAGAAGTTGACAGCCACCTGATACCAAATCTGCTCACATGGCCTGCTTATCTTATCAGTAAGAATCACAAATAAAACCCCAAGTAGCACACCTTCACCAACACTAAAATGCAGAGAAACACATGCTACATGTAACTGATCTATGAAGGGAGGGGAAACTTGGGGATGGATCATATATAAATGCTATATGCACTGAAAAGGCAGAAAGACTGCAACATTAAAAAGTGGGAAAAGGAAGAGAAAAAGTGGGAAGCAAAATAAGATCATTGATTTCTGTATAAGTAATAAGTAGAATGAAAGGATACCATTTAAAATTAATAAACCCAATAGTAAAAGGTTAAGGAAGAAAAAAAATACGTTGGAAAACACTTATAAAAGGTATAAAGATGAAGGTGACCATTAGGATAAAAATACAAACCTTACTAAATACCATGGACATCTTCATCATCATCATCATCATCATCATCATCATCATAATGAAAGAAGTCATGCTACAAAAAGAAAAAAGTAAAACAGAGAAATTATAAAAGAAAATAAAAAGATAGCATTAAGACCTAACATTACAGTTATATCAATAAAGGTGAATAGGCTATAACTCAGTACTTTGATTACATACGCTAGGTCTGAAGAAAAAGTAAAAGAACAGCAAAAATGTGCTGAACTCTTCTTAGTAAAGCAATTCTGAAACTATTTTGTGTGTATTAGAAAACTGAGCAAGTAAATATATTGATGATGTTAGATTAAGGTTTTCACTATGAAAGAAGGAAGATAAAATTACAGAATGAGGGAAGTATGGAAGAAGCCTCTGTAGCTGAATCAAAATTGGAGGGAGCTCTCTCAGTTGACCACTGAAAGAGACTAGAAGTAATGACATTCAAGCAATAATGAGCACAGCTATTGCCCTGCTCTTACTTCCTAAATACTATTCCCTATCTTAAAGGAACCAGGGGTCTCGGAGAAATGGGTGCATCCAGGTTTGGGAAACAGAAAATACAAGCTGAATATAGAACATCTCACTTTACCAGAAAGTAAGGTAGTGCTCAAAAAATAAAATAAAATAAAAAGATGAGAGGATGACAAAAAGACATAGAAGCAGCCCCACTGGCAAATTGTAGGACAATTTTAGCACCAAAATAAATAAAACAGTAATGGAATATAACTCATTGAATGAAATAAGAATCCAGAGCTCTGAAAAGATAGTATAAAGAGCAAGTGATTAATCAGCTGATCAATGGACAGGTCGATTGAGATGATGGCTGGATAGATGATAGAGAGATAGAGAGAGAGAGAGATGATAGACGGGTGATAGATACAGACTTCTCCAGTCCCACAGCCTGCACCCTGGTGGCTTTATCTCTGACTTCTTCCTAGGGTGTGCTTGAAGATCACTTCACCTGTCTTCTCCCACTAAATTGCACTCACCTTTACTTAATTCTTATCCCCCTTACAGTCTTTGTTTTTCTACAATATTACATTCTGAAATATTATTTTTCTGTCTTTGCCCCTGCAAGAAAGCTCCATGAGGGCAGAGGTTTTTAACTTTTGCTCACTTAATCTAGGACTTGACTCATGTAACGCAGGTGGGGACGCTGGCCTGCCCTCTACACCCATTGGTCAAGCCCGCGCAACTGATTTGATATTCCAGCAAAACCGCGGGAGCCTTGCGAGGTCACGCCGTTATCACTTACTCACAGGACCCAGGCGGGGGGGCGGCAGCCGGGGAAACCCCACCTCCGTCAGCTGGGGAAGCCCCGCCCACTCACAGGACCTGGGGGGGGCAGCTGGGGAAGCCCCGCCCACTCACAGGACCTGGGGGGGGCAGCTGGGGAAGCCCCGCCCACTCACAGGACCTGGGGGGGGCAG
>JAQZBX010022164.1:0-31716 GCA_029593785.1 Cabassous unicinctus | reverse complement strand
GCTGTAAGATTTCCTTTAATATTTCCTGCAAAGGTAGATTCTTTTTTTTTTTTTTTTTTACAAATTCTCTTAGTTTCTGTTTGTTTGTGAATATTTTAAACTAACTTTCAAAGGACAATTTTGCTGGATAAATAATTCTTGACTGGCAGCTTTTCTCTTTCAGTATCCGTATTAGTCAGCCAAAGGGGTGATGATGCAAAGTTCCAGAAATCTGTTGGCTTTTATAAATGGCATTTATTTGGGGTAAAAGCTTACAGTTACAGGGCCCTAAAAAAGTCCAACTCAAGGTACCACAAGAGGTATTTTCTCAATAAAGTCTGTTGCCATGTGTTGAAGCAAGATGGTTGCCGATCTCCATGAGGGAGAGCCTCTTCCTCTTCCTCTTAAGGCTCCATGGGCCCAGCTTCTTCCAGTCTCAGCTGTAGCTGGAGGGCTTATTTCTTTCAAGGCCTTTCAGCTGCTCAGGGTTCTGGTCTCTTCAGCTGCAAACTATCAGGTGAATGGCTTAGCTCTCCCTGGGACTTTAGCTGTTTGAGCCTTCTCCTTTTTGTCACATGGCAGGACAAAAATGACCAAGTTCTTTTCTGTGTCTATGGTGCTCTCTTTCTTCCTGTGCCTTCTTCTGTGTGTATTCTTGAATAAGTGTCTATTTATATAGTCCAAGGGGGTGGGAACTCAACTCTGAGCCATGCCCCACTGACATGGTCAAATCAAAGGCCCTAAAACAATTTAATTAAGTAACCTTAAAACCTTCGGATTTAATACAATCAAAGGGTATCACACCCAGAGGAACAGACCAGTTAATAAACATAATCTGTATCTCTTTTTGGAATTCGTAAATAATATTAAACTGCTCAGTATCCTAATTGTATCATACCACTGTCTTCTCACTTACATGGTTTCTGATAAGAAATCTATAATAAATCTTACTAGATATCCCTTGTACGTGATGGTTTGCTTCTCCCTTGCTGCCCTCAGAATTTTATCTTTATCTTTGATGTTTGACATTCTGAGTAGTATGTGTCTTGGAGTAGGTCTATTCATATTTATTCTGATTCCGGTACTGTGCTTCTTGGACATGTAAGGTCATTTCCTTCATTAAAGTTGGGAAATATTCAGCCATTATTTCCTCAAACACTCTTTCTGCCCTTTTTATCTTCTCTTCTCCTACATGTTGTTGCATTTCATGTTATTTTCAACTCCCTAAGCCCCTGCTCAATTTTTCCCATTCTTTTCTCTCTTTGTTCTTTTTTCTCTTCAATTTCAGCTGTTCTTTCCTCTGTATCACTTATTCTTACTTCTATCATTTCGAGTCTGCTGTTGTTTGCCTCTAATGTGCTTTTTATCTTACCTATCATGTCTTTCATTCTCATGAACTCTGTTATTTTTTTATTCAAGTTTTCAAATTCTTCTTTATGCTCATTCAGTGTCTTCTTGATGTCTTTTATCTCTTTAGCCATATTGTCTTTCAACTCATTAATTTGATTTCGAAAATTTGTGCATATCTCACTGATTAGTTCTCTCAAATCCTGCATCTCTTCTGGGGCTTTGATATATTCCTTTTCTTGGGCCATTTCTTCCATTTTCTTAGTATGGCTTGTAATATTTTGCTGATGTATAAGCATCTGACTGGGCTGGTGAGTTTACTTACATGCTCAATTTCTCTTTCTTTCATAGGATTTTGAAGGCAGGAGGCTGTGTATTACTGCTATTCTTTGATTCTTGGTACAACCTGTTCTGACTCTTTAGGATTGTCTCTGTTACATACTTAAATCTGGACTCTGGACCCAATAATGGGCTGCAGACTTGCTACCTAGGGCCTTGGGGAGGGCGGCTGTAAAGACCAGAAAAAGCCTTTCTTACTTATTTACTTTTAATTTCCTCACGTGCACTTCCTTATTCTGCCAGCAGATGGCACTTTTTGGCAGCCATCTCAATTCAATGCCTGGTTGGAGAGTGTTTGCTGCAAGATGGACTGTATCAATGTGACAGACGTTCCTGCCCAGAGGCTAAAAGCCTCGTAATTCAAACTTTCTCAGAGGCAGTTCTCCAAGTTTCCTGGCAGCCCCATCCCTTTTCCCAAGTAGGAAATAATTCCACCCGTTCTGTGTCTTCAACAATCAATCCCAGTCAGCAGAGAAGGAGATTGAGAGGGTTGGATCTCTTTAGTCCCTTGCCAGCTCCCAAAGCAAACAATGGTGTGGCCCCACCCAGCCTGGAAGGGCTCATGGGACACTGCAGACCAAATTTGTGGGTCAAAAGCTGAGTTGGTCTTAGGCTATGTCCCTGTCTCTCCCCTTTCCTGGGTAGGTGGATTCCTGGGGCCCCCATTGTCTGTAACCACTGACCCCAAGACTTGAGAATTCAAAAGTATCTATAGGTGGAGGAGGATGCTGGCATTTGCAGCTGCAGCTTTTAACTCACAGTTTTGCCATCGCAATTCTTGTCCTTTGCCCCTCTCTCCTCTGGGTGGTGTTCAGCCTTCCCTTAGTGTCCTAAGCCCTAGAAGACTTTTTTTCCAGGCCATTTCTGCCTGTCCTCTAGCTATTTTTCTGGCAGATGTCTTTCAAGTCTGCCATCTTCCCTGAAGTCTCCTGTAGAGTACTTTCATTTAGCTCAGATGAAAGAACAGGGACCAAAGCCCCATTCCTAAAAACAACTAAAAAAATAAAATACATGGAAAAATAGTTCTTAATATATTGACATCAAGCAACAAAGGATAGTGATCTGAGAGGTAGAAAACAAATTATTGAACTCTATGATTGCCTAGCTTACTGTGTAGAGAAAAGATCCAAGCTCATTGCAGGGAAAGAGAACCCAGGCATAACCCAGAGACTTCCTGAATTGAAGTGATGGTGCTGGTAGTCCATGGAAGGCAAGGCAGCTGGTGTCTGCAGGGCTGAGCTCTAGAGAAGATTCTAGAGAAGAGAGAGCTTCACAGAAAGAGAAACTTTGATGATCTTCAGAGGGTCCTCCTGAATGTTCAGCTGAATTCTGATTAGTACATGTGTGTAAAAAAACTATCTAAGGTCACAGAAAGAAGGACTTTATGTCACTAATTTCTGAAACTTAAATGAAATGACCAAATTCCTTGAAAAAGACCAACTATCCAAGCTCATTAAATAAGAAAAAAGATAACCTAAAAAGCCTCATAACCTTAAATTAGTTGAATTTTTAGTTAAAAACCTTCTGGGTCAGAGAAAACTCTAGGGCCAGATGACTTTACTCAAGAATTCTGCCAAATATTTGAAATAGAAGTAATGTAAAGTATACAAAAATTCTTCTATAATATGGAAAAATGGGGAAAAATGATCACATACCAACTCATTCTATAAGGTCAACATTAACATAACCCAAATAACCAAAATATACAAAGATATAAGAAAACTACAAACACATATTCCCTATGAACATAGACAAACACACACACACAAAATTTAGCAAACTTTTAGAAAATTATGTCTTAAAAATGTAATAAAATGTAAATACATCTTGACCAAGGCAATTTATCCCAGGAATGCTACTGTGATTGAATATTAAAAAATAAAACAATCTAATTCACTATATTAGTGAACTAAAAAATAAAGGAAAACTGTATGATCATTTTAAGAGCTGTAAGTAAAAGATTAATTGACATTGTCTAACATACATTCCTGATAAAATTCTTAGCAAACTAGGACTAGAAGGGACTTTCTCAACCTGATAAAATGAATCTATAAAAAACCTACAGGTAAAATCATAATTAATGGTGAAGTACTAAAGATTAGGAACAAGAGAAGAATTGATGCTCTCACCATTTCTATTCAACAGGGGATTGGCAGTTTTAGTTATTGCAAAAAGGCAAGAAAAAAAGTTAAAAGCATCTAAATTGGAAAGGAGATAAAACTGTTTTTATTTTCTGATTACATGTTTTTCAATGTATAAAATCCTACTGAATTTACCAAAAAAAGCTATTAGAACTAATAAGTGAGTTCATCAAGGTTGTAGACTATAAGAGCCAACTGCATTTCTAAGTACTAGTAAAATACTAGAAAATTAAAAATTTTAGAGAATGATATGTAAGATGTGTATACGGCATACCCAAATAAAGATAACCTAAATTCATGCATCAAAAGGTTGAATATTGTTAAGATATTAATTTTCCCAAATTAATCTATAGATTCAATGCAGTGCTACTCAAAATTTTTATAAATTGGCAAGCTATTTCCAAAATTCATATGGAAATTCAAAGAACCTGGAATAAGCAAAACAATTTTGACAAACAAGAACAAAATTGGAGGACTTAAATTACCTCACTCAAGACTTATGATAATGCTATAGTAATCAAGCCAAGGGCAGAAATTAGGTGAGGCAAACAAGACAAGACTCACCGTGGATGCAATCACTCTCAGAGTCATACAAGTACAGGTTGGCACTTGAACAAACCTGAGAGTAAGCACTTCCTTAAATTTTATACCAGAGGCACCCTACTTGCCTCACTGATCAAGATATGCAGTATTGGAATCAAGATTAAAAAAATAGATGGAAACAGTACAGTGTTATTGCATTGAGAGTCATAATTAAATTAAAGGAACAGATAGAGAATCCATAAATAATCCCACACTGTGATGGTTGGGCTAATGTGTCAAGTCGGCCAGGTAATTGTGCCAGTTGTTTGGTCAAGCAAGCACTGGGCTAATTGTAATACAAGGGCATTTATGGACTTTAGTCATCAGTGAGTTCATTACATAGATGGCTGATTACATCCACAATCAACCAAGGAGATTGCTGTTAGCAGTGAGTGATGTTTTATCCAATCAGTTGAATGCCTTAAAAAGGGAAGTGATTTCAGCATTCAGAGAGAATTTCCATCTCATCTTTGGACAGCGAAAATCTCCTGGGAACTCATCAAGGACCTTCATCGGAGTCCCTGTTTGCAGCCTGTGTATGGAATTTGGACTTGGGCATCCCAACAGTCACGAGAGAGAATTTTATAAAATCTCATACTATTTACAGATATCTTCTGTCAATTCTGTTTCCCTGGGGAACCCTGACTAATACAGCTTGGTACCAGGAGAGATTTTTGAGAAACAGAATCTTAAATATGGGATATCGGAAGTGGTTTTGGGAGTTTTGCAATTGGCTCTCTACTCTAATTGGACTCAGGGGTACCAATGACTCCCTTTCCAATAATCAAGAGGCCACTGACAGGCCATGGTGTGAGTTGGCAATGGAAATACACAAAATAACACCACTGGATCTCCCTACTTCCATGTTTATAAGAGGCAAGGATCTGCTTGAGAGTGTTTTCAACACCTTAACAGAGTTTTGTGGAATCAAAAGGTACAGTGATGTTGGCTGGCTCCTCCAGATACTCTGGATACAGTTACAAAAGAAAAGGACGAGCTAAAGGTTTCAAATTTGCAACTTAAATGCTTCATGAATGATGTGAAAGTTTCTATGTATGCTCTGAAAGAAAATCTTGTTTCATGTAGCCACAGACTTGAGATCTCTGAAAACCAGACTCAGTCTTACTGAACGAGTAACAGAATTACAAAGGAAACTAAAATCTCAACCTTGCAGGATGTCTGCTCTTAAAGTGAAGACATTGATTGGAAAGGAGTGGGCCCTGAGGATTTGGCCAAAGATATATGAGTTGATGATGATATCGGTGGAGACATTGGAACCTAAATTATGCTGAGACTTTTCCAGATAAACTTGTGATGGCCTGCACTGTGGAAAAACACAATGTCAAACTTGTATCACCCAGCCTCCAGCCTGCCCCAGGGAGTCTGGACCTCCTACCAGCCATGAGGCAGGTGCCAGCCAAACTCCAGCATGCACTGCCCAACCTCCACCCTGCCTTGAGGAATCTGCCTTCCAACCCTTGCCTGAAGGTATTAATCCTGTCTCACTAGATGAAAGTGCAAACGAATGTCCTGGGGTCAGTAGCTTGCAAAGCATTTCTAATCCTTCCCTTTACCTATCCCCACCACCCCTTTTCTCTTTGAGACCTATTACTAGACTAAAATCACAAGTCCCCAAAGGTGAAGTAAAAAGTGTGACCCATGAGGAAGTACGCTATACTCTAAAATAACTGCATGAGTTTTCCAACTTATATAGACAGAAATCAGGGGAATATGTGTGGGAATGGATACTAAGGGTATGGGATAATGGTGGAAAGAATATGAAGTTGGATCACACTGAATTTATTGATATGGGCCCAATAAACAGAAATTCTGGATTCAACGTGGTAGCTTGAGGGGTTAGAAAGGTCTCTAACAATTTGTTTGAGTGGCTGACTGAAACATGGACCAAAAGATGGCCTAGAATGTCTGAAGATGAGATGCCTCACTTACACTGGTATACAGTAAAGGAAGGAATTCAAAGGCTTAGAGAGATTGGAATGCTAGAATGGATTTACCATTTAAGACCTGCTTACCTACCCCAGGAATGTCCAGAGGGCACACCTTTAACCAGGACTGTAAGGAATAAATTTATAAGACTAACTCCATCTTCCCTGAAGAGCTCTGTGATTACTCTTCTCTGTAGTACAGATATTAACATAGGAACTGCCGTAATGGAGCTACAATCCTTAAACACTATGGAGATGATCAAATCTCAGGCCAGTAAAAGTCAAGTATCAGCAGTTAATCACCAAAGACAAGGTGGACGTTGCTACTGCAATGAAAGGCAGACTCAAAACAGCAATCAAAAGAATCTGAGTCATAGTTAGCTATGACATTGCCTAATAGATCATGGGGTACCTAGCAGTGAAATACATGAGCAGTCTACTAATTTCCTACTTGATCTGTATAAGCAGATTTCTAGGTCAAATGAACAAAACCATAACTTGAATGACAGACACAGAGAATCATGGCCCCTTAATCAGTTCCCAAGCTTCAGACAGTTTACAGACCCAGGGCCACTTGAATGAGGGGAAGGCCAGATCCCTTTGGGGAAGGATCCTGTTACACTGACAAAAATTTATACTGTTTATCTTCCTCCTGCCTTTCCTGTAGGGGACCTACAGCCTTTTACCAGACTAACTGTGCATTTGAGAAAAGGAAATAATGAGATATTTCAGGGATTATTAGACACTGTCTCAGAAGTGACATAAATTCCATAAGACCCAAAATGTCACTGTGGTCCACCAGTCAGAGTAGGGGTTTATGAAGGTCAGGTGATTGGTGGAGTTTTAGCTCAGGTCTATCTCACAGTGGGCCCCTGGACTCATTCTGTGTTTATTTCCCAAACCCAGAATGCATAATTGGAATAGACATATTCAGTAACTGGCAGAATCCGCACATTGGATCCCTGACTTGTGGAGTCGGAGCTATTATGGTAGGAAAGGCCACTAGAACTGCTCCTACCTAGCAAAATAGCAAATGAAAAGCAATACTGGATTCCTGGAGGAATTGCAGAGATTAGTGCCACCATCAAGGATTTGAAAGATGCAGGGATGGTGATTCCCACCACATCCCCATTCAATTCTCCTATTTGGCCTATGCAGAAAACAGATGGATCTTAGAGGATGACAGTAGATTATCGTAAACTTAACCGGGCGGTGACTTCAATTGTAGCTGCTGTCTCAGATGTGGTGTTATTGCTTGAGCAAATCAACATATCCCCTGTTACCTGGTATGCACCTGTTGATCTGGAAAATGCTTTTTTCTCAACTGCCATTAGCAAGGACCACCAGAAACAGTTTTCTTTCATCTGACAAGGCTAGCAGTATACCTTCACTGTCCTGCCTCAGGGGTATATCAACTCTCTAGTCCTGTGTCATAATATTGTCCACAGGGATCTTGATCAACACTCCCTCCCACAAGACATCACACTGGTTCATTATATTGATGATACCTTGTTGATAGTACCCAGTGAGCAAGAAATAGCAATGATTCTAGACTTATTGGTAAGGCATTTGCATGACAGAGGATGGGAGATAAATCCAACAAAAATATAGGGGCCTTCTACCTCGTTGAAATTTCTGGTGTCCAGTGGTGTGGGGAATGTCAAGACATCCCTTCTAAAGTGAAGAATAGTCTTGAATCTGACCCCTCCTATGGCCAAAAAAGAGGCACAACACTTAGTTGGTCTCTTTGTATTTTGGAGACAGCACATTCCTCATTTGGATGTGCTACCTTGGCCTATTTACCAAGTGGCAAGAAAAGCTGCTAGTTTTGACTGGGGACCAGAATGAGAGAATGTTCTGTGACAGATCCAGACTGCTGTGCAAACTGCACTACCACTAGGGCCATATGATCCAACAGATCAAATTGTGCTGGAAGTATAAGTGGCAAATAGAAATGCTGTCTGGAGCCTTTGGCAAGCCCCTATAAGAGAATCACACTGCAGACCCTTAGGATTTTGGAATAAAGCTCTGCCATCCTCTGCATATAACTACAGTCCTTTTGAGGAACAGCTTTTGGCCTGCTGCTGTGCCTTAGTAGAGAATGAATGCTTAACCATGGGCCACCAAGTTACCATGAGACCTGACTTACTTATCATGAGCTGGATATTGTCTGACCCACCAAACCATAAAGTTGGACATGTACAGCAACACTACATAATAAAGTGGAAGTAGTATATATGAGATAGAGCTCGAGCAGATCCTGAAAGCACAAGTAAGTTACTTAAGGAAGTAGCCCAAATGCCTATGGTTATCCCTCCTGCCATGTTACCTTCTCTTTCCCAGCCCACAGCTTTGGCCTTTTGGGGAGTTCCTTACTGTCAGTTGACTGAGGAAGAGAAAACTTAGGCCTGATTTACAGATGATTCTGCATGACATGCAGGTGCGACCCAACAGTGGACAGCTGCAGCACTTCAGCCCCTTTCTGGGATATCCCTGAAGAGCAGTGGTAAGAGCAAATCCTCCCAGTGGACAGAACTTTGAGCATTGCATCTGTTCGTTCATTTCATTTGGAAGAAGAAATAGCCAGAGATGCATTTGTACACTGATTCATGGACTGTTGCCAGTGGTTTGGCTGGATGTTCAAGGAATTGGAAGGAGCATACTTGGAAAATTTGTGACAAAGAGGTCTGGGGAAAAGGTATGTGGACAGACCTTTCTGTGTGGGCAAAAAACATGAAAATATTTGTGTCCCATGTGAATGCTCACCAGAGGGTGACTTCAGGAGAGGAAGATTTTAATAATCAAATGGATAAGATGACCTGCTCTGTGGCTGATGCTCAGCCTCTTTCCCCAGCCACTCCTGTCATTGCCTAATGGGTTCATGAACAAAGCGGCCATGGAGGTAAGGATGGAGGTAATGCATGGGCTCAGCAACATGGACTTCTCCTCATCAAGGCTGACTTGGCAACAGCCATTGCTGAGTGCCCAATCTGCCAGCAGCAGAGACCCACACTCAGCCCCAGATATGGCACCATTAGATAAGGTGATCAGCCTGCTACCTGGTGGCAGGTTGATTACATTGGACCACTTCCATCATGGAAGGGGCAGTGATTTGTTTTAACTGGAATAGACACATATTCTGGATATGGGTTTGCATTCCCTGCATGCAATGCTTCTTCCAAAACTACCATCTATGGACTTAACCAAATGTCTTATCCACTACCATGGCATTCCACACAACATTGCTTCTGATCAAGGAACCAATTTCACAGCAGATGATGTGCGAGAAAGAGTACATGCCCATAAAATTCACTGGTCTTACCATGTTCCCCATCATCCTAAAATAGGTGGATTGATAGAAAGTTGTAATTGGTCTTTTGAAGACTCACTTATGGTGCCAACCCAGTGGCAATGTTCTCCAGGAGGCTGTGTATGCTCGAAATCAGCATTCACTCTATGGTATTGTTTCTCCCATAGCCAGGATTCATGGGTTCAGGAATCAAGGGGTTGAGATGGGAGTGGCACCACTCACTATTACTCTTAGTAATCCAGTAGGAAAATTTTTGCTTCCTATCCCTGCGACCTTAAGATCTGCTGGTCTACAGGCCTTAGTTCCAAAGGGAGGAGTGCTTCCACCAGGTAGCACAATAATGATTCCATTGAACTGGAAGATAAAGCTGCCACCTGGCTACTTTGGGCTCCTTGTGCTTCTGAATCAACAGCAAAAATGGGAATTACTGTAATGGCTGGGCTGACTGATCCTGACTATCAAGGGAAAATAGGACTGCACTTATATAATGGGGGTAAAGAAGAGTTTGCCTGGAATACAGGAGCTCCTCTAGGGCTTCTCCTAGTACAGGCATGCCCATAATTAATGTCAATGGAAAACTGCAACAACCCAATCCAAGCAGGACTAGCAATGGCCCAGAATCTTTAAGAATGAAAGTTTGAGTCACCCTACCAGGCAAAGAACCACAGCCAGCTGAGGTGCTTGCTGAGGGTAACAGGAACATGGAATGGATAGTGGAAGAAGGTAGTGATAAATATGAACTTTGACCACATGACCAGTTACAGAAACAAGGACTGTAATGGTCATGAATATTTCTTCCTTGTTTTGTTATGAGCATGATTTTATATGTACATAAAATAAATATCTTTGTTTCCTTGCCTAACTTTTCCTCTTATCATAAGACATAAGTTGTATTAGCTTCATGTCATAATATTTAAGGCTGTCAAGTTTAAGAGTGAATATTACCCAAGGACTTGCACCCTATTCTGTAGGGAATTAATGCCTTTCTGGTTGTATGCAGGACAGTTGACTATTATTAGGTGGAAATATATGTATTTATGTCTGTTCCTGTTTTTATTTAGAAACTAAGTATGGTTTAAGGTGATGTATATGGCTGCCAACTTGACATGGTGTGAACTGTGGTGGTTACACTAATGTGTCAAGTCAGCCAGGTGATTGTGCCCAGTTGTTTGGTCAAGCAAGCACTGGACTAATTTTAATACAAGGACATTTATGGGCTTTAGCCATCAGAGAGTTTACTGCATAGATGGCTGATTGCATCTACAATCAATCAAGGAGATTGCCGTCAGCAATGAGTGACCTTTTATCCAATCAATTGAATGCCTTAAAAGGGGAAGTGATTTCAGCATTCAGAGAGAATTTCCAGCTTGACTTTGGACAGCAAACTACTTCTGGGAATTCATCAAGGATCTTCACTGGCGCCCCTGGTTTGCAGCCTACATGCAAAATTTGAACTTGTACATCCCCACGGTCACATAAGAGAATTTTATAAAATCTCATACTATTTACAGATATCTCCCATTGATTCTGTTTCCCTAGAAAACCCTGACTAATACACATGTATGCATGGTTAATCAATTTTTGACAAAGGTGAAGGAGCAAGTCAATGTAGGAAGGGTAGTTTTTTCAACAAAAGATGCTGGAAAACTTGGATATCCATATGCAGTAAAATGAATCTTGACCCTTACTTCACACCATATATACAAATTAACTTAGAAAGAATCATAATTTAAAATGGAAAAACTAAAACTAAAAAACTCTTAGAAGATAATATAGGAGGAGGTATTTGTGAAACTTGAGTTAGACAAAGATATCTTAAATAGTGCCCAAAAAGCACAAATCATGTAAGAATGCAATACCTATCAAAATCTGAACTGACTCTTCTGCAGAAATCGACATACTGACCCAAATATTTGTATGCAAATGAAAGACATCCACAATAGCCATAACAATCTTAAAAAAGAAAAACAAAGTTGGAAGATTCAGAATTCCTGATTTTGAAACTTTTGCCAAAAAGTTTCAAGACAGTGTGACAGTTTCATGAGATTGACATATAGATCAATGGAATAAAACTGAGAATCCAGAAATAAATCCTCACATTTATGATGAATACATTTTTTATAAAGGTACCAAGATAGTTCAATGGGGAGAGAATTATCTTTTCAACAAAAGGTGCTGGTAGAACTGAGAATTCACTTGCAAAAGAATGGAATTGGACCTCTTTCTCACACCATATGGAAAAGTAAACTGAAAATGGATGATAGACACAAATGTAAGAGCTTAAACTATGAAACACTTGAAAGAAAATGTAGGAGTAAATCTTGTGACATTGGGTTAGGAAAAGCCTTCTTAGAAATAACAGCAAATGCAACAAAAGAAAAAATAAATAAAACTGACTTTATCAAAATTAGAAACTCTTTGCTTCAAAGGATTCCTTCGAGAAAGTGAAAAGATAACTCAGAGAATGGGAGAAAAGTTTTACAAATTATATGTATGATAAGGGACTTGTACCTAGAACACGTAAACAATTTTTACAACATAATAATAAAAAGAAAAATAATCCAGTTAAAAATGGACAAAAAAATCTAAATAAACATCTCTTCAAAGATAATATATACGTGGACAATAAGTACATTAAAAAGAAAATGAATGTCATTAATAACCAGGGAAATGCAAGTCTAATGAGATATCACTTCACACCTAATAAGGTGGCTGTAATCTTAAAAACACAGATTAAATACAAGCATTAGCAATGACATGGAGAAAGGGGAACCTTCACACATTTTTGTTGGGGATGTAAAATGGTGCAGTCACTGTGGAAAACAATTTTGGATTTCCTCAATAAGTGAAATACAGAAATGTCCAGAATAGGCAAATCTGTAAAATCAGAGAGCAGATTAGTGGTTGCCTATGCCTGGAGAAGAGAGGTGGATTTTGGCAGAAATGGGAAGTGACTGATAACTGGGAATTGGTTTCTTTTGGAGGTAACAAAATTATAAAATTATAAATTCAATTGTAGTAATGGTTGCACAACTCTGAATATTCTAAAAACCATTGAATTGTATACTTTAAATGGCTATGTACATGATATGTGAATTATAACAATAAATCTGTTATATAAAAATAAATGAATAAAATCATAGAATGAACCTTAAGAACAATAAAATAGTCAACACTGGAACAGATATTTCAACAAAAATGACTTAAGAATTTCCTCAATAAGTTAAATACAGAAATGGCTAAATTTAAAAGATCAACAGTACCAAGTAATTGCAAGGGTGAGAAGTAATTGGAACTCTTATGCACTGCTGATCAGAGTGCAAAATTTACAACTAGCATCTTATTTTTCCAGCTGCTAAAACAAATAGCACACCATGGATTGGCTTAAACAATGGAAATTCATTGGCTCACAGTTTTGAGGCTAGGAGAAGTCCAAAATCAACATGTTAGCAAGGTGATGCATTACCTGAAAAGACTGTGGAATTCTGGCACTGGCTGTTGGCTACCTTTGGTCCTTAGGTTTTCTCTCACATGGCAATATACTTGGCAATGACTTCTCCTTTCTTCTCTGGGTTCCATTGACTTCTGGCTTCTTCCCAATGTTTTGTTTCTCTATGCCTGAATTTCATTCTGCTTACAAAGGGTTAAAGCCCAAACTGAATAAGTTGATCAAATCTTAAGTAATAACATCTTCAAAGGTCACTTTTACAATGGATTCACACCCACAGGAATAGACTAAGATTAAGAATATGTTTTTCTGGGATACATAATTCAATCCCCAATAACCATTATGGAAAACAATTTGGCAGTTTTGAAACTGTATTCCTAGATATTACCCAAGAAAATTTAAAACATATCCACTCGTGAATTTTTACAGTAGCTACATGCAAAATGGCCCGTAAACTAGAAACAATCCACTTATCCACCTACAATCAAAAAATAAATAAGTAGTATTATATTCATTCTGCAATATTACCAAGTAGCAAAAAGGAATTAATTATTGATACATGGAATAAATTCATAAATCTCAAAAGTATTATTCCAAATAAAATAAGCCAGAGAAAAGATTAATATTGCATGACTGCATTTTTGTTTATTCCAGTGACAGAAAGTAGAACTGCCAGAAGCTTGGCATGTGGATGGCGGCGGGGGGTGGGGGGCGGGGAGGGCGGGGAGTATTTGTCTCTAAGGAAACTTTTGCAGTGATTGAAATATTTTATGTCATGACTGCAGTGGTAGTTACAAAACTGCAAATATTTGTCAAAACTTATCAAATAGTAACTAAATTTGGTGAATTTTATTATGCAATTTATATCTCAGTGAAGCAAATTTTTAAAAATTAAAGGAAACCTATTGAAATTATCAACCTTACCAGTGAAATGGTAAAAATTTCTTCTAAGACTCAGAAATTCATTATTACCACATATATTAAATACTTATTAAATAAGTTTCTTATCAGTGCAATAGGCATGAAAGAATTAAAATAATTGGATAGGATAGTAATAAATAATATTATCATTATTAGGAGATGGCATGATTATATTCATAATTCAAAAAATTTACAAATAAATTATTTGAATTAATAGAAATTTCACTGGATATTAGATAAGATAACAATCAAGTAAGTTCTAGATTCTCATATTAAACTATTAGAAAATTGTTTTTACAAAAGGATATATTTACTTTAGCACCAAATTCTTAGGAATGAATCTAATGACAAAGTGTTCAAGATCTCGACACAGAAAAATACAGATCATTATTGAAAGAAAATAGAGAAGACTTCTGAGAAGATGGCAGACTAGAAAGACACAAGACTCTCTTCTTCTCCGAAAAATTAGCTATAGTACAGGCTGAAACAGACTAGAAAAAGATCTTCTAGGGTGTAAGACACAAGGCAATGGCTGGACACTGCCCAGAGGAGAGAGGGACAAAGGAGGGAAATCTTGACTACAGAACTATGAGTTGAAACCAGTGGCTGCTGCTGCTGACACCATCCCCCACACTAAAGACACTTTAGAATTCTTAGGCCTCTAGGCCTGTGGCTACAGACAAAAGGGGCTCCCAGGAGCTACCACCCCAGGAAAGTGGAGAGAGAGGGGCACAGTCTAAGGCTGATTCAGCCTCTGACCAACAAATTTGGTCTGCTGTGTCCCACCAGTGCTTCCAAGCTGGGTGGGACCACACCATAGTTTGCCCTGGTAGCCGGCACAGGACTGGAGAAATCCGACCCTTACAATTTCCCTCTCTTCTATCTGGGACTGATTGTTGAGGTGCACCTCCCCAGGAGAGACACAGCCTAAGGCTGACTCAGCCTTTGACTCACAAATTTTGTCTGCTGTGTCCCAGGAGCCCTTCCAGGCCACATGGGGCCATGCCATTGTATGCTTTGGGAGCTGGCAAGGGGCTAAAGATATATGATCCTCCCAATCTCCTTCTCTACTAACCAGGACTGATTGTTGAGGACTCAGAAGGTAGCGGAAATATTTCCTAGCTGGGAAAAGGGAGAGGGCTGCCAGAGAAGGCTGGGTAACTGTCTCAGAGAAAGTTTGAATTACAAGGTTCCTAGCCTCCAGACAGGAAGCTCTATCACATTGACCAGTCTGTGTTGCAACAAATACACTCCAACCAGGCATTGAATTGACAGATGCCAAAGAGCGCCATCTGCTGGCAGACCAAGGAATTGCATGTGAGCAAATTAAAAATAAGTAGAAAAGGCTTTTTCTGGCCTCTATAGGGCGCCTCCCCAAGGCCCTAGGAAGCAAGTCTACAACCAATTACTGGATGCAGTGCCCAGTTTTGAGCAACTAGCAGGGACAATCCTAACAAGACAGATCGAGTCAAGAATCAAAGAGCAGTGGTAACACACAGCCTCCAGCTACTAAATCTTTACAAAAGAGAAAGAAATTGTGCATCTGAGTAAACTACATCCTAATCAGATGCCTAGACATCAGCAAAAAATTATGAGCCATATTAAGAAAATAGAAGACATGGCCCAACAAAAGGAATAGATCAAAGGTCCAGAAGAGACATAGGATTTGAGAGAACTAATCGGCATGATGTACACAAATCTCCAAAATCAGGTTAATGAGTTGGGAGACAATATGGTTAAAGAGATAAATGACATCAAGAAGACATTAAGCAAGCACAAAGAAGAATTTGCAATCCTGAACAGAAAATAACAGAGCTCATGGGAATTAAAAACACAATAGATGAGATCAAAAACACATTAGAGGCACACAACAGCAGACGCAAAATTATAAAGGAAAGAATAAGTGATACTGAAGATAGAACAGCTGAAATTGAAGAAAAAAAGAACAGAGAGAGAAAATAATGGAAAAAATTGAGCAGGGGCTCAGAGAATTGAATGACAACATGAAACTCAACAACTTACATTTCATGGGAGTTCCAGAAAGAGAAAAAAAGGGAAAAGGGGCAGAAAGAGTATTTGAAGAAACAATAGCTGAAAATTTCCCAACTGTCATGAAAGAAATGAACTTAGTCCAAGAAGCACACTGTACCCTAATCAGAATAAATCTGAATAGACCTACTCCAAGACACATACTACTCAGAATGTCAAATGTCAAAGATAAGAGAAAATTCTCAGAGCAACAAGGGAGAAGCAAACCATCACATACAAGGGATGCCCAGTGAGACTTAGCACAAATTTCCATTCAGAAACCATGGAGAAAAGAAGACAGAGGTATGATACAATTAGGATACTGAAAGAGAAAAACTGCCAGCCAAGAATTCTTTGTCCAGCAATATTGTCCTTCATATAAGAAGGTGAGTATAAAATATTCACAAACAGAAAGTAAGATAGTTTGCAAAAAAGAATCCACCTTTGCAGGAAGTATTAAAGGAAGCCTTAGAAACTGAAAGAAAAAGATAGGAAAGAGAGACTTGAAGGAGAGTATAGAAGAAAAAATAGCAGAAAGGATAACCAAAAGAGTAAAAAGACAGACAAAAATATGATATGACATATGAAAACCAAAGAATAAAATGGTGGAAGTAAATAGTGCATTTACAGTAATATCATTAAATGTGAATGGATTAAACTCCCCAATCAAAAGATACAGGCTGACACAATGGATAAAAAAAACATGAGTCATTCATATGCTGCTTACAAGAAACTCACCTTAGACCCAAGGATACAAATCATCTGAAAGTGAAAGGCTGGAAAAAGATACTCCATGCAAATAGTAACCAAAAAGAGCAGGGTTAGCTATACTAATATCAGACAAAACAGACTTTAAATGCAAAAAAGTTATAAGAGATACAGAAGATGATTATATATTAATAAAAGGGACAATCCACCAGGAAGATGTAACAGTCATAAATATTTAAGCACCTAACTAGGTTGCCCCAAAATACATGAGACAAACTCTGGGAAAACTGAAGATAGAAATAGACAGCTCTACAATAATCATTGGAAACTTCAACACCCCACTCACATCATTAGATAGAACAACTAGACAGAACATCAACGAGGAAACAGAAAACTTAAACAATATGATAAATGAGTTAGATCTAGCAGACATATACAGAACAGTACATCCAACTCAGAGCGTTATACATTATTCTCAAGTGCCCATGGATCTTTCTCCAGGATAGACTACATGTTAGGGCAAAATGCAGCTCTCAATAAATATAAAAAGATTGAAATCATACAAAGAACCTTCTCATATCATAATGGAATGAAATTGGAACTCAAAAATAGGCAGTTAAAAAGTAAATTCGCAAATGTGTGGAGGGTGAACAACACACTCCTAAATAATCAGTGGAGCAAAGAAGAAATTGCAAGTGAAATTAGTAAATATATTGAGACAAATGAAAACAAGTACACAGCTTATCAAAACATATAGGATACATCAAAGGCAGCCTTGAGAGGGAAATTTATAGCTCTAAATGCCTATATTAAAAAAGAAGCAAGAGATAAACTCAAAGATTTAACTGAACAACTAGAGAAACTAGAAAAAGAACAACAAACCAATCCCAAAGCAAGCAGAAGGAAAGAAATAATAGATATTAGAGCAGAAATAAATGATATTGAGAACAAAAAAATAAAGAAAGAAAGAAAATCAACAAAACCAAAAGCTGATTCTTTGAGATCAATAAAACTAACAAACCCCTAACTAGACTAACAAAGGAAAAAAGATACAAGATGCAAATAAATACAATTAGAAATGAAAGGGGGGAAGTTACTACTGGCCCTACAGAAATAAAAAGAATCAATAGAGGATATTAGGAGAAACTGTATGCCAACAAAATAGACAACCTAGATGAAATGGAAAAATTCCTAGAAATGCAAAAACAACCTACACTGACACTACAAGAAATACAAGAACTTTACAAAGCAATCACATTTAAATCAGTCATCAAAAATCTTATGACAGATTGAATCTGTCATCAAAATTCTCCCAGCAAAGAAAAGTCCAGTACTAGATGGCTTCATAGGTGAATTCTACCAAACATTTCGAAAAGTAAATTAACACCCATCCTCTTTAAATGCTTCCAAAAAATTAAAGAAGAGGGAAAATTACCCAACACATTTTATGAAGCCAACATCACCCTAATACCAAAGCCAGATAAAGATACTACAAGAAAAGAAAATTACAGACCAATCTCTCTAATGAACATAGATGCAAAAATTCTCAACAAAATAATTGCAAATAGAATCCAAAACCATATCAAAAGACTTATACATCACGACCAAGTGAGATTTAGTCCTGGTATGCAAGGCTGATTCAACATAAGAAAATCAATCAATGTAATACACCATATTAACAAATTGAAGGGAAAAAAAAAAAACACATGTTCATCTCAATCGATGCAGAAAAGGCATTCAACAAAATCCAGCATCCTTTTTTCATAAAAACACGTCAAAAGATAGGAATGGGGGAAAATCCCTCAATATGATAAAAGGCATATATCAAAAACCCACAGCCAACATCGTACTCAATGGGGAAATGTTGAAAACATCCCCTCTAAGATTGGGAGCAAGACAAGGATGCCCACTGTACCATTGTTATTCAATATTGTACTAGAAGTTCTAGCTAGGGCAATTAGACATGAAAAAAATATTAAAGACAACCAAATAGGAAAAGAGGAAGTAAAACTCTCACTGTTTGCAGATGACATGATCCTGTACTTAGAAAATTCTGAAGTATCCACAACAAAGCTACTTGAGCTAATAAATGAATTTAAGAAAGTGGCAGGACACAAGATCAACATGCAAAAATCAGTAATGTTTTTGTACACTAGTACTGAACAATCTGAGGAGGAAATCAGGGAAAAACTTCCATTTACAATAGTAACAAAAAGACTCAAATACCTAGGAATTAATTTAACCAAAGAAGTACAGAACTTATATGCAGAAAACTACAAAACAGTGCTAAGAGAAATTTTAAAACACCTAAACAAATGGAAAGACATACCGTGTTCATGGATTGGAAGAATAAATATCATGAAGATGTCAATCTTACCCAAACTGATTTATAGACTTAATGCAATACCAATCAAAATCCCAAAAGCTTACTTTACAGAATTAGAAAAGGCAATTACCAAATTCATTTGGAAAGGAAAGCACACACCTGAATAACCAAAAACATTCTGAAAAAGAAGAGTGATGTGGGAGGAATTTCACTCCCCAACCTTGAAACATATTACAAATCTACAGTTGTCAAAACAGCATGGTACTGGCATAAAGATAGACATGTTGATCAGTGGAATAGAACTGAGAATACAGAAACCATCCCTCACCTATACAGTCAACTTGTTTTTGGCAAACCTACCAAGTTAATGTTAATAGAACAAAACAGTCTCTTCAACCAATGGTGATGGGAGAACTGGATATCTATAACCAAAAGAGTGAAAGAGGACTCCTGTCTCACTCCCTATACAAGAATCAACTCAAAATGGATCAAAGACCTAAATATAAAAACCAGAACCATAAAACTAGCAGAATAAAAGGTAGGGAAACATCTTAAAGACTTTGTAGAAGGTGGTAGTTTTTTAGACCTTACACCCAAAGCATATGCAACAAAAGAAAAAATAGATAAATGGGACCTCCTCAAAATTAAGCACTTTTGCACCTCACAGGACTTTGTCAAAAGGGTGAAAAGGCAAGCTACTCAATGGGAGAAAATATTTGGAAATCACATATCTGATAAGCATTTAATATCCAGGATATATAAAGAGATGTTACAACAACAATAAAAAGACAAATGACCCAATTAAAAAATGGGTGAAAGACTTGAATAGACATTTGTCCAAAGAAGAAATACAAATGGCAAAAAAAACACGTGAAGAAATGCTCAAGATCACTAATGATTAGGGAAATACAAATCAAAATTACAATGAGATATCATTTCTCACCTATCAGAGTGGCCACTATTAAAAAAACAGAGAACTACTAGTGTTGGAGAGGATGTGGAAAGATAGAAACACTTATTCACTGTTGGGAATGCAGAATGGTACAGCCATTATGGAGGACTGTTTGGCAGTTCCTAAAGAAGTTGAATATAGACTTGCCATGTGACCCTGCAATACCACTACTGGGTATATATGCAGAAGAATTGAGAGCAGTGACACAAACAGACATCTGCACACCGATTTTCATAGCAGCATTATTCATGACTGCCAAAAATTGGAAACAACCCAGGCATCCATCAACCAATGAATGGATAAACAAACTGTGGTGTATTCACATGATGGAATATTATGCAGGTGTAAGAAGAAATGAAGTCATAAAGCATATGACAATATGGATGAAAATGGAGGACATTATGTTGAGCAAAGCAAGCCAGACACAAAACAACAAATACTGTATGACTGCATTGCTATGAACTAAATATATTGTGTAACATATTGTATGATTCAAAAAAAATGTTTATATGTATCCAGTATATTTAATTGAGAAATGGATGTTTTTATTCAATTGTGTTTTCTTTTTAATTTTTAATTTTTTCTATTTTCAATTATGAAGTGTACAAAATAAAGTTAAAAAAAAGAAAGAAAATAGAGAATACTTAAATAATGAAGATCTATACCATGTTAATGGCTCTGAAGATTCGATGTTGTAAAGATGTCAGTTTTCCCCAAATGTATTTAAAGGATCAATGCAATCCCAAAGTCATTGCATTTATTTTTAGAAAATAACAAATTGATTCTAAAATTTATATAAAAATAGAGATGACTAAGAATATTTCAGTCTTTATAGAAGACTAAAGTTAGGGTATTTACGTTACTGGGAAGAAAAGACTTATAAATCATTAGGCTGTTTCAATATTGGTGCTAGACAGACAAACTGATCAATGAAGCAAAAACAAACCCACATATATATGGACACTTGATATGTTATAAAAATGTCACTAAACAACAGTAGAAAAAGGATGATCTTTTAAAACAGTGATGTTGAATCAATTCGCTATTCATAATATAAATATAAGGGGCAGATGTGGCTCAAATGGTTGGGTGTCCGTCTCCCATATGGAGAGACCTGGGTTCGATCCCCGGGATCTCCCAGTAAAAATAAAGAAAAGTATAGAAGGCACGCAGGCCACCAAGTCCCACACGCAGGTGCGCCGCCAGGCCCTGCGAGCAGGTGCACTATCAGGCCCCACCCTGCTACGCAGCAAGATGATTACGTAACAGGACAGTGACACAAGGGAGGGTCAAGACAAGATGCATCGAGAAACCAGGAACTAAGGTGGCGCAGGTGGTAGGACGCCTCTCTCCCACATCAGACGTTCCCAGGAACCAAACCCCTGTGAAGACAGGAGGAGAAGGGTAAGAAGTGAGGGCAGAAAACAGACACAGAATTACCCAGAGAATGGACACAAAAACAGCAAAAATGGAGGTGGGGGAGTAAAAATGGATAAAATTAAATAGATAAATAAATCTTTAAAAAATATATAAACATATATGTACGTATATATATATATATGCATATGTATGTATATGCATATGTATATATATTTATACCTTGGTCCCATTATCATCCAATATACAATAATTGATTCTAGTCAAATTGTAGATATAGCTCTAAATGGTAATGTTCTATTTCTTTATTTCTTTGGAAGTTTCACTGTGTGAAAATGCATTAAACTGTGCACTTATGATTTGTTCAATTTTTGGTGTATATATTTTACTTCATTCAAGTAGCTTATGTTTTAAAAACAGTTATTGTACATCCTTCAATAAGACTTAAGAGTTTCCTTGTTTGTAGGTCCTACACATTTCTTCTTAAGTTTACTCCTAATAATTTTATGGTTTTTGTTGATTTTCATAGATAATTCATTATATTTTTATATTTTCTATTTAATTTTCATAGATTATTCATCATATTTTTCTATTTTCTATTTAATATATGAAAAATTACTGGATTGTAAAATTAATTCTGTAAATTAACCATTTCCTTAGTTGCCCATCTATTTCTAATCTTTTTCACTTGAATTTTTTTTAGACTTTCCATTAAGCTATCATATTAATTGCAAATAATGACAATTTTGTTGGCTGTTTCTAGACATATGATTCTTGCCTTCCTTTTCTTATCAAGTACACTAACTAAAAGTTTTAAGAACATGATAAATAATAAAGGTGATTTATATAAAATGCAAATATAAATCAGTTTATAAAGATGAAAGTAGATTAGTGGTTATATAAGTCTGAGGAATGAATGTTAAGGGGTGTGGAGTCTTCCATTGATTAGGCACTTTGGATAGAATAGCCAGAAACAGCAGCTATGTACAGTAGGGGAAGCATAGAGAGATTGAGGGGTGAGGAATTTTCTTGTTTGTCTGTTTTTTATTATTTTTATTGAAATAATGAAAATGCTCTAATAATGACTGAAGTGATGAATGCACAACTATGTGATTATAGCAAATGCCATTGATTGCACACTCTGGATGAACTGTATGCTTATTAATATGTATCAATAAAATTGATTTGTTAAAAAAAAGTAATGGTGATTTGTATTCTACTCATTCTTATTACTTGATTGGGAATCCCTCTAATATTCATCTCTGAAATATGATGCTAGCTAAATTAAAATGTGTATTTGTCAGACTAAGGAATGATCTTTTTTTCTCTAGTCTATTAATTTTTAAATCAGAAATACACACTGAATTTTATAGAGTACTTTTATGTCATCTATGACAAAATCTTATGATTTTCTTCTCTGATGAAGTACTATGTTATATAATATTAATTGATTTCTAGGGGAACCATTCCTAATTCCTGAATAAATCCCATTTGGTGTTATTCTTTCAATATTCTGAAAGATTAAATTTAGCAGTATGGTATGCAATATGCAAGCACCATTATTTTATAGTTTGTTTTTTCTATGATTGCCTAATCAGGTTCAGGGTACAGGACAATTCCTTAGTTAAAAAATCTAAGTAGGAGCTTTTCTTCCTTTCCCCATGTTCTAGTAACATAAGCAATGTCTGGTTGTTAAGGATTTGCCCATGAAAGTTTTAGATCTCAAACTCAATTGATAAGGTGAGAGGTTTAGAAATCATGCTCTCTTGGGGAACCAGATCCATCATGCTGGTTCTGAGGTATAGAAAGAACTCAACCCAATAGTTTGAAGCAGGTGTAGTGAATTCAAATAAAATAGAGGTTTTTTCAGACTGTCATGCTGCTTCAGCATCTCTGAACCTATCATCAGTAATGTAGGGGCTTTTGCACTATCATAATGCCTCAGCATCTTAGACTCTATCATTAGGTCCCTCAATGACCACCCCTGATACCTGCTTATAAAAGATAAAGAGCAGTTCCCTCTCCTCCTTGCATCCTAACTGGGTCCACAAAAGTCAAATACAAATTCCCCAACCCCAACTCTTGCTTGGCCAAACACTAGAGCCCCACCCAGGTAACATTGTAAAGGCATAGGCCCCAGATCCACAAGAACCTTTTGTGACACATTTCAACTCAAATATAATAAACCTCTTTACAATTAGAACAGTCCTAAGTAAGAGAATTTCCCCGTCACTGGACTAGTTCAGAGAGATTGAACCACAGAGCTTCTATACAATCTACTTTTTCATTTGTCTTATTCAATAACATTCAAATGTCTGCCTTGCTTATAACCTTTTTCATCTCAGGGTCAAAAGAACCCTCTCTCTCTCTCTCAGGACCTCATTTTCACTGTAGTCCTGAGCAGAACCTGGGCCATCCTCACCACAAGGGCAGTCCACAGGCATGATCCCTGAAAAGAAACCAAAGAATTCACGATAGCAAATGCTCTACCTGCAAGGAGGATACAAACTCTAAACTACAGAATTAAGCCAGTGGTCCTCAGTCAAAGTAAGAGCTCACTGGTATGCCAAGGTTGGAAATACATTGTGGCATATGGGAAAAGGGGAATCAGAACAGAGCTTCAACACAGATCCAACAGAGATAAAATAAAATGTAGAGATTGACAAAATCCTGGTTAGGCCACAGTTTACAAATGGAAAATGGTGTTAAAAGAACCCATTGCAACTCTGCTGAGATTCAGAGCTCAACTGGCACATGAATGAACCAAAGATTTTAAGTCTCTGGGACAAATATTTAACAAGTATAGTAGTTAATTATATGTTCAAATAAAAGGGGCAGAAGAACCATGTGTAGGGAAACTATAAATGAGTCTAACTCTGTTACACTGGGGAGCATAAATTCCGAAATAAAGCCCGCTGACAGTGTGCCGAATTCCTGAACTTATCTGCCCTGCTTATAGCTTCTGGATGTCTCTAGAGCCCTCAGGAGGCCCTCTGCTTGAGGCACTGTTTACTGTGGCAGTCAATGCGATCCTGCTGAGACGTGCATAAGCATAACCTCTGCAATGACCTCCTGGCTCACTTTGAAATCTCTTAGACATAAAAATTCATTTGTGTTTTAATATTTCCCCCTTTTCCCCATTGTGCATTTTCCCTATTGTGCATTTGGTGCCCAGTGGATCGCATTCTGGGACTTAATACAGAAAGCTACACAACATCCATATAAAAGAGTAGTTATGCCACGCAAAACCTCAAAAACATCCATGAGCAGCAAGAGCTGATGAAGAACACACTTAGAATCCAGAGACTGATAGAATGTGGCACTTTACTTTCCCTTTCGGCTGACTTTTTACCATTCAATAAAAGTCTTAGACATGAAAACAGAAGTTCTGTATTATTTTGTCTCCCTCCCTCCTTTATTTTCTTGGTAATTTGCTCACAGCTTCCAGGCTTTATTCTGCTTCAGCCCCCAAATATTCAAGGCTGTGGAATCTTCTAAACCCCTTTGAGCCCTGTGGCAATCTCTTTCTCTCTCCATTCTAGGAAGACTCCATTCTTAAGTGTTGAGCACAGATAAGACAAATCTCTATTTTCCCAAAATGCATTGCCTTTCTCATAGTACAACCTTATTGTGTTATTATGCAAAAAGACCTCGTCTTCACTATGGATGAGAATGGACAAGAATGAATGCTGCTTCATCCTGCAACAGCATTTAATTCTCTGACCAACTTCAGTTAAACTCTTCAAGTGTACTTCCTATTCTGAAGGCTTCCTACTTTTAATTTTTTCAGACACAGTGCCTGTGAGATTTAAATAGAATGACAAAGGCAGATAAAAAAGAGACGATTCCTACACATGTTTAGTCAGAACTCACCTTAAAGTTACTATATCTTCCACACCTTTAAATGCAGTGAAAAAGGTACAATCACATTTTCACTCACCCCCATGACTGTTGATAAATATAAGCATAAAATGAGAGGGAAGGAATCCATAAATCATAGCAATGCATGTTTTCTCGGCTTTTTTATATAACATAATAATTGAAATTGAAAGATTAATGTTCAGAAGATTTTTTTCAAGAATAGCATTAATGAATAATATTGTCAATTTGAATATACATTAAAATACAAAAACACTTATATTCTTATTCATCCTGCCCCAGTACCTTCCCTAACTAAATTCTTAATTTAATTTAGAGTTTAATACCTACTTTTGTTTATGTTAAGAAATTCCTCCCTTCAATGGTTAAAAAACAATCAGAAACTAAATACCCTACAAGCAGAAATAGTTTGAAAGCTATATCAGAAAGTACTAAATAAACTCTCTCTTTACTGTGATCAATATGTTGGTAGTAGGAAAAAAATAAAAACAAACTATTACTATAATTTCTCCTTAAGTCCCCAGCATTACACACTTTTTAGACAGGGACTCTACCCAACCTGTCCAATGGTTATAATTTATTTGTTGAGAAGATAGTATACACTAGAAAGAAGTAAAACACTGTTAAAAACTGGTCAAGAAATTTAATGGTCTCCCACTTTTGGAAATTCTTTTTCTATAAGAGTTGCTTCAGCCTTAATATTGTATATTAAAATGAAGGCAGAGGAGAATCAAATTCAAATCCATTTCATGGCAGGACAACCAGTACGATAAAATTTAATGACTATCTTTAAAGATTTTGATATGAGTCATTCTTGAAAAAAAGAAAAAAAATATTTTTCAAACTACTGTCTAAAGAACAGAGGGGAAAACCCATGCTGTCTTCAAAAATCAGGAAAGTAGTTTAAAAGGCAGAGTACTTGTCATTTGACCAAAAATACCTCATATTTCTACCAGAGTGAAGATAGAAAAAGATTAAATCAGTCTTTTAAAGAAGCAGTGACTCAACATTCCAATCACATAAGGGCAGAGCCTGCTTTTTAAACTGCTTAGATTTTACAAGGGGCTCTTAGGTTTACTTAAAGATGATTGGCCTTTAAATTGAAATGTCCTGTGATATCTCAACAAAAGGAGAGATTTCCATGAGTTCTAGGAGGTTGTCTCCTTGAGCATGTGATGAGGAAACTGTTCTTGAGTTCTATGTCGTCATCTTTAGTTTCTATGCCTACTTTTGTCCTCTGAGGGAAATAATTGAATTTATCAGTACCAGTTCTAAATTTTAAGAGTCTTATAAAGACTCTTGTGGACAGTATTTAATAGACTGTTTCTATTTATGAGTGGTTTCTTTTTACTGAAGAGTATATGGAATGTTTTTTCCACTCAAGTTAAATGTTCTACCCTCCCTCCAAACTAAATCAGGCAATGAAGTACTGAAATGAGGTTTTAGCTCTGGGTTTTTGAGGTTTAAATATAATTGAAATATATATTTATCCCAAATAAGAGTTCAAAACAAAGAGAGAGATTTTTTAGTTAATGCGACAATATAATGTAGAGATTTAAAGCTCAGGTTTTGAAATCAGAAAAGCCTAGTTTAAATTCTTATTCTACCATTATTAGCCTAAGTTTCCTCATCTGCAAAATGGAAGCTTTATAGGTTTGTTGAGAGAATTTAATGAGCTAACAAATGTAAAATGCTGAGCATAGAGCTTCACACATAGCAGTTTCAATAAATGCCATTTCTGTTCAAAGCAAACAGCCTGAGACATGTCATCATTGCTTTCAAGTGAACAGATCAAGATGCCAACTGCTAGAACTGCCCAGTCCTTTCAAAGCCCATTCTGAACTGTTTTCAGCACTTAGCAACCCAGACACACACTCTCTTTATCATTGGACCTCAGGATCCACCAAGGTCTCCAACTGCACAAGACCACAACCTTGCAAAGATGGTAGATAACTACTATAGGCTTTTTACTCCACCAGCCTCAGAAACTATGTACCAGGCCCCTGATTCTGCTATCTTCAAGCTTTCAACTGCATTTGGGCACCTGCAATGAAGCCATAAATACCAATTTCACATTTCCATCATTTCAGGTCATCACCCAGGCAAGTTTTTGTCTGTGTATTATCTCAGCATTCCCAACCACCCTCAAATCACAATATTCTTATAATCACACTGCTCTTCACTCTCTTGACCCAATTACTCTCTTCCAACCTTTCCATTGCACTGGCTAAAAACACATACAATCCTATTTTCCTTTACCCAATAATTTGTAGAACTCTTAGACTCTCTTCCATGTTTATTTTTGAAAACTATTAATCCTGGCTCACATTCTCTCTCCTCTTAAGTAGTTTCATCAAACTTGAGCATAAAGAAAGACTGTACACCAGTTTCTAAGGATGCTGTCATCAATTTCCATGAGGATGACCAGTTCAATGAACTAGCTTTACTATTTCTTGACCTCTTTTATGCCATTTAACTTCATCTATCTTTTCCTAGTGCACTTTCTACTACACCAATGTTGCTTCTTCTAAAACTATCCAATATTTCAGAGTGATTAGCTAAATAAACTCATGTATTTAAGCATCTCATTCTGTATCTGGCATGTCAAATGGTACCCAATAAATGATAGCTGTCCTCCCATCAGCCTCAATTTTGATAGGCAAAATTATGCAGAATTGTTCTTTTTCTTTCCTTCACACAGCTTTAAAATATATGTTGGAGTGACACTGTTTCAGTTTCTTAGGCTGCTTAAGCAAATACCATGAAATGGGTCGTGTTAAACAATGGGTATTTATTAGCTCATGATTTTGAGGCCAGAAAAATGTTCCAAATCAAGGCATCATCATGGCAATACTTTACTCCCCAAGACTGTGGCATTCAGGGGCTGGCTGCCAGCACTTGTTGGTCCTTAGCTCTTCTGCCATATGGCAATGCACATGGTGGCCTCTCTGATCTCTTCTGGGTTCCATTGAATTTCAGCTTCTGGCTGCTCCCTATCACTTTCTCTCTCTGTATCTGAATTTCATTCAGCTTATGAATGACTCCAGGAATAAGATTAAGATCCATCCTGATTGAGGTGGGCCACACCTTAACTGAAGTAACCTTATCAAAATGTCCTACTTATAATGGGTTCACACCCATAGGAATGGATTAGATTTCAGAACATGTTTTTCTGGGGTACATATAGCTTCAAACCACCACAGACACTACTCAAACTGCCATGTGTTTTGGGGAAAACTGTAGATTTGTCATTATAAATAAAGTACTATATTCAAAGCAAAACAATTTTTAACCATCTACATATATAAAACATATGTCTGTGTTGCTTTTTCTTAATGGAAATAGCTTTCTTAGTTTTCAAAATATCTGAGCATGTAAAAGTTTCAAGAAAAACATTCACATTTACCTCCAACAACTAGATGCTTACACCGAAAATCATTCATGATGATTGAATGAGTTATATGAATGTGATTTGTCTGTTGGTTGTTTTTAAAGATAATTTACAACTTCGCCTTCTAAATTCAGTTAGAAATATCCTTAAAATATCATGTAAACAGCTCTGGAGGTGACAAAATGATCTTCAGAATTGAAGGTCTGTATCAGTAGTCATTGCCTATTTCCTCTTAAAATCTTTCAGTAATAAAAGACAAAGAATATTAGCAGAAAAGAAACTACCTAATGTCTGTTTTGTGATTTGATCTTCATCTTCATATGAAGAGCACAAAGATCACTATTAGAGTCACCACAAGAGAGTTCTCATCGTGTCTCTTCAGCAGAAGCTAAATGTCAGTTGTGCTCACCCCTTGAATTATATTATCTATGAGTCCTTTCATTAATCAAAACTGAAATATTGATGTGGTATTACAAAAGAAAATGTTTAAACTAGGGAAAATATTAGCAAATTAGAAACTTCCAACATATTGCAATAGGTTTAAATGCCTTACCAGAGACTTATCTGGAATTCACGTTATTATGATTTATTTCATGTTTTTATTTACTATTCATCCCATACTGACTAATTGACATTTTTCAGTCATTGAAAAGTCTTACTTTTGTTCACACCAAAAGCATGAGAAGAAAACAAATAGCAATTTGCCACTCTTCTTGCATTTTCTTTTTTTTTTTCTTCTTAAGATAATTGGTTACCACTTGCTAACTTTCTGCCTAAATACCACATGGTTTTCCATCTCCATATAGCAAGGCTCATATAAGAATTTATATTCAAAATACAAGAGGAATTGAATATTCATGATTGACTTCTAAGGCCATGAACTCAGGGATATTATTGATGTTGCAAGATTTGCCATATATCTGATTTCTTTGTCCCTTGTAAATGTAAAAATCTTTGATCATCTTCGATAACCTCTAAAATCTGTTCTAGTACAGCAAATTCATTATATGTATTCTCCAATACATTTGGTTTGTTTTATTGCTATTGAAATACTGCCTATTGGTAAATTTGATAAAAGTCAAATGTGTGATTATTATTATAGTCTAACAATAGTAAAACAGAAAATCGCCACTATAAATGTAGCTATTCATAGTTACAAAGTTCGTGTCTTACACTCTACTTAGGCAGTTAATACTTGTCAGGAAATATTAAAGTACCTACCACAGTGCATTCTTAACATTTAATATATACGAGCAGTAATAAAACTTTCTATGGAAACATACACAAGGATCACGCTTGAATATTTTTCTACCATGTCCACCTCATCCTGAAGCACTTAACAAAGTGGGGTAACCTTTATCACTTTAGTTTCCTCATAGGCAATGAATGAAAAAAAGCTTCTCAAATACCTAAAAGCAATTGAGCAAAATTTTATTACTTTTCTTCTCATTTATCTCAAATTTATCTGAAAGAGAAGGTGTTCAAACTAGGAATTATGTAGTGAAAAACAATTAGACAAAAGATATTTTTCTTTATGATATCAGCGACTATTGATTCATTGTATGTATGGCTATCATTGCTCTGATAGTCCCACCAGATGGCAATGTGAAGACTTTCGTTGCTGTTCGATCCTTTAGAGATGTATGTATATATTTGAGAAATGATTGCTGAACATACTTGATGTTTCTGTTAATAAAATTCATTTCAAACTCCCTTTCTCTGTCTTCAATTCACATGTTTATAGCAGTTTTTAATTAAGTTTGGCATTAACTTCAGAGAAAGTGAAGACTGTGATATTAAGGAAATCATTTAATGGTATCATCATTATTGGTGGCCAGGAAAGTCCTCTCTTGAACTAACTTTTGAAAGCAGTATGAAATGCTTAATGTAAAATAAATCTGCCTACCTTTCTGTGTTACAAAAGCAAAGCACAGGAGCCAATCAGATTGTTTTGAAGGATACCAGAACCATTTATAGCAGTCATAGGAAATTAGCAACATAATTTTGTCTGTTGAATCTGAGAGAGAAAAAAAAATTTCTGCATGTCATTTATTCATTCCATTTTTCTAATTCACTTTTATTGTATTTTACAAAAGTGTTTCAGAATGGAATGGAAGGGGGGAAATAGCCTGGGTCTTCACTACAGATAGTTTGAGAAACATTGGTTTATACCTTACATTGATGTCTTTAGAATGATTACAGATTTTCTTCTTTACACAATTATGACTATGAAATGGTTCTTTCTTTCTCTTGGATGTCACAACCTTTCTTTTCCATTGGTCCAATAATACAGAACGGGAAAACAATGAGATATTATTTTATATTGAAGCCATGCAGCTGACCATGAGGTTTTATATTTGCCTGTGCCTTTTTTATTCTGATTACTGAAAATCAAGCTTCCTTGATAAACCTGAGATTTAAATATCTAAAATCATTTAATGGGCCTCTGCACAATATTCTACAATGTCACGTTCAAAAAGTTTGAAAACCCCATTTGGAACAAATATAAATACGCTGGAAAGGATTATTAAACAATACAGATGTCAGAGTTCAGTGTTAACTTTTGTGCTGCAGGCTCTAAGTGGTGGAAGAATTCAGGGGAAAGGATATCAGTTTCTTCATGTGCATAACCTCTAGTTCACAAGAAAGTGAGTTAATGTGTATGACTTTCAGTCCAATGTAGTAGAGACACAATTCTTTTGTTTTTTAAAAAGGCTTAATCAGGGACCTATTTGAAAGAATGAATAGAATTCATACAGGCGAAAGAGGAAAAGGAAAATTTTGTATGCAGCTTCTGCATTTGTAAAGATATTCCTTAGTGATACTGTGAAAATTCATGCAGAGGAATAGAGTGAAACAAAACCAGGCAAAAGGGTAGAATTCCATGGATAATGTTTTTGTTTCCTGCAGTTTGTAATCCAATCTCTAATTCTAAGTCATAATTCACCTCTTCAATCAAACTGCTGTATACACCAATGCAGATTTCAATATTACCATCTTTGTAACAACAACAAAAAAAGTTTCCCTTGTGACATAGTATAA
>JAQZBX010022163.1:0-31753 GCA_029593785.1 Cabassous unicinctus | reverse complement strand
TATTTTATTTTTTAAATATATATGCACTTAAAAATTCATAACAAGGCAGTTGTGCTGTGTCACTATAAAATAATTAAGGTTATTTGTTGATTTCAATATGTCACTCTGGGCTAAGAACTCCAGCAGCCAGACCTTGGACACCATAAACTTTCTCTGACCTTGCTGGACTCTTCGGCTCGAAATGGACTCTAAAAGCTCCAAAATATAAAAGTTAGGAAAACCAGTTCAACTATCTTATTCTTCTTGAAATTCATTAACTTAAAAAAAATGTCTTTTCTCTGATGTCCAGCATGGCCACTTGGTCTATGACTGCACTTCAATTTTGTATGATGTGTGCCTTCTGTTTACCTACGGCTAAGTTCATACACACAGGAAGCTTATTTTATCCCACGACACACATTAATTTGAAATAGCTATTTCCTTTCCCCCTGAGTGCAAGTGGTAATAACCTTGTTATGTGGCTAAGCAATGTGCTTATGTCTCAAAGAAAACACCATCTTCAAAACTCTCTGCCTCTGGAAAGATGCAAGCATGTTTTTGCTAATAACAAATGAAGAATAATGTGAGGATACACTCTGTGGTGAAAGTGAAGAACTGCTAAATACAACTATCCTCAGTGAAGTGTGTTTGGACCACTTTGGCAAGAAGGGCAAAAAGCAATTGCTCATAGTTCAGTGGGTCAGGATCTGAAGACTTTGGTTCAAGCCTACTACAGATACATAATTGCTCACAGAGAACCCCAAATCTAAACGATCCTTATCATGTGTCCTATTTACTATCTTTCTTTTCTCATGATTCTGATACCTATAAAAAAAGATAGTCACAGAATTGTGTTGGAGGGTATGGATGTCCATGCATTCAGCCCTCTGTGAAGAGCACAGAAAGGAATACTTGCTATTTATCTTCCACCCAATATTTACTTTTATTAAGGAAAAATTGAGAGTGACCATGAACCCCAACGCTAATCTTACTTCTGAAGGTGAAGCCCCCTGTGCCATCTACTCTACACAAGTAAAATAACCTATTCAACTGGCTTCAAAAAATCTAGCTCTTGCCATGACGTGAAATCTTTCCCTTCCTGATTCCCTGCCAGCCTTCTGGGAGTTGTAGTGTTTCTATTAAGTGTAGAGTTTCCTTGTGGATCACCTCTGGTGGGTGCAGAATGGCCATAAAACTGCCATCTAGCACATAAAACTTAGCAGATTTTGTTCAACTGAACACTCTTCTCGAGCCCAGCCTACGCAGTTCTTGAAAGCCATTAGGCTATTCTGTGTTGTTGAGTCTAGGTGATGAAAAGATGAGATTAACTGGGGCAAGTTATATAGTTCATGAAAACTCCATTGATCTGGTCTGTGCATTTAAACTCTTGGACTTGACTTGTAGCCTCTCTCTCTCCAGCAGCTTTTGGCCTCCAGCACCATTGACAAATTTCAGATAATGCTAATTCAAGATACACAGCGTCTCAGTGCTGATTTTCATTACTATTTTAATTCCTACCTAGATAATATGATAGTAGTCGGAGTGGCCTGTTTGTTGAAGTTTGTTAACAAGAACAGAGTTTGGTTTATTTTTTATGTTAACAGGTCCAGTTCTTTTAGTGATGATTTCACTTCCTACAAGAGCTGTTCCTTCCAAGCAAACATGCAATAGAAGCAGATCTCAATAAGTAGTTTATTTTTCTAATAAACTGTACTGAAATGTCTTATTAATGCCCCTGATTTTCCATTATGTCCTGCAGGGTAAATTTGACTCCAGAGGCTGGACCAAATATCTTCCTTGGGCTCATGTAATGATTATCAGCCTCTTTTACTGAAGCATTTCTGTTCTTGAGGCTAAAGTATACAAAAATATACATAAATAGTCTCCCTCTTAAAAAAAAAAAAAAAAAAACCTACTTGAAAATGTAGATACCACCTTTATTCAAGATTCAAATTTTCTCTCTTCAAATCAGATTTTAGCCATGTGTGGGAGTTTAGATTGTCCCAAGATTTTTGCTAATATAGTATTTTCAATTTAATCTTAAGAGTGTATGTGATTAAGAGATTTATCATGAAACATTTGGCAAAAAAAGGAAAGAAAAGAATGTTAACTATATAGGTAGTCTTTATTAGATTGCTATACGATTTTTTTTAGAAGACTAGTTTCAAAATTACACACCTGCACAATGTTCATTCTTCTACCTACCGTGAGGTGTGGTATTATAAATGAAGAAGCATTAATGGAGAGTAAGTACAGTTGTTTCCTAGCTGAGTTGTGTAAAATATTGCCATCTCTCTATTGTAAAAGATAGCCCTGATTTTAGGGATAGCTTTTTCAAAGAGTTAAAATGGAAATAACACACACTGTTCACATAGCTACTGTGAAAACTGTAATACAGAGTTATCCTTTTATTTTGACACAGTTGGGCATTTTTTTAAGCGTGAAAATAACCTTATAACTAGTAAGTGTTGTTCACATGAAGCGACTTTTGTGCCTTCTACTTTCTAAATGGATATCTCAACCATCATAAATGGAACTGTTTCAAGGCCATGAGGTTGATAAGCTTTCTTAATACCTTCCAATAGCCTGCTATTCTGTAAAAGAAAACAATACTCATCCACTCCATTAAAGTACAGAAGGCATACAGTATTTAACAGTGCCTAAAAAAAAATAGGAGAGGAAGACTGGGGAAAAGTAGAATGCAACTACTTTAGCAATAATAAAATCAAGATTCACTGTCATTACAAAGACCTCCACTGTACTACTGAACTAAAAAGTAGCATGTATGTTGTCATGGAATGTCACATCAGGGTTTGATTTAGTATTAGATTATAGGCAGTAACACTGATCAGATAGTGCAATCTAGGTAAAATTGCGTTTCACTGTGTGAAATGAACAGAGGTGCAAATGCTCAGTAGGATACCATTAAGACATAAAATGGCAAAAAATAAATATCAAAACTTTTATCAGTGTAAAAAAGTAACTGGGTTATTGTATAACCTAGAGTCTGGCAAAAAAGGCCTCAAAAAAGTTCTCAGTCTTCGGAAGTTTTACAAATTAAGTGCCCTTTCAGGATTCCAATCACACTAGAGATTCCATGCTCTCGGCAGGGTCTGATTCATCTGCAATTAGAACAGCACCATTTTTGTCCACTGTCATGGGACCATTTCCATTTTCTTTAGTGCTGACCAAGCTAAGCATTGCTTTGTAGACAAACTGATACTGTTCCTAAAAAAGAAAAAAAAAAAAAAAAGTTTTAGTTCACCCCTCAACCAAAGAACAGCTAAGTCATTTCATCTAAGGTGGAAATAACTATTAGACTGTAATTGTGACAAACACATGCTAGAAAAACAGGAATATACATTTATACTATCCAAGAAAGGTTTTTTCCTTTAATCACTTGACTCTTTTACAATAAGGACCTATATTGTCTTCATGTCTTTTTGATTTCTGTTAGCTTGGAACTGATTCTCGATGTTAATAGGTGATTGAGTTAATGGGAAATCCCTATTTTATAACTAGAGTGTACTATACTCTAAAGTAATTTCTCAACCTTGGCACTACTGATAGTTGGGCCAATAATTCTTTGTTGGGAGAGCTGTCCTGTGCATTGTAGGACGCTTAGCAGCACCCCTGCCTCTCCCCATTGGATCAGGGGTTCCTAACCAGGGGGGTCCGTGAGCTTGAATTGAAAAAAAAAACAACAAACACAACTTATTATCTTTATTTTCTCTAGCATTTCTTTCACTTACGAATGTATGCAATAAATAAATTACAGTAGTAGTCATTTCACCTGACTGACAAAGGGGTCTGTGGAACAAAAAAGGTTAAGAACCCCTGCACTAGATGCAAGTAGTACCTCCCATAGCCCCCAGTTGTAACAACCAAACCCTACCCCATCTCAAAACTCTAGACATTGCTAAATATCCCTGAGGGGCAAAATCATCCTCAGTTAAGAATCACTGCTCTAGAGTGTGAGTTCAGGTTTCAGCTGATGTTGTTGCACAAAAAACAAACTACTCACAATGTCTGTGAATACTCCAGGCCTCATAAGATTGATCATTTTTGCAACCTGGAAAACATCCACAGCATTTTCATTCTCCAGTTGCTGAGACAGGGTGGTAAGGGCACATAACATTCCTGCTGAAACTGCTCCATACCTTGGGGAGGAAAAACAAAACAAAAACAATAACAGTGTTGCTTCAGATTTACTACGGGTCAGAATATACTGGAGTGAAATTCCCATCATGTACTGTCATAGAAGCTAAGTAGATTATACTGACAGGTATTCTAGAAGACAGAAATTAATGAAATGCTGGTCAGGGGGAGGGATTTGGAGACTAGCATATAGGTGATGAGTTTATGAATGTGAAGTCTTCCAAACTGGCTTATTACATAATTAGCTTGATATCTAAAATGAAATGAGAAGTTCAAAATTAGACTTGGGAGGACTATAGAAGACTTGGTGATGGGGACGAATTGGGTGGTACAATAGGAAAAATGATATAAGAGAACCTTAACTACGTAAGAGAATCTTGACTGCAAGCTATTGAACAACAATATCAAGTGGTGAAAGGCTCTGAAAAAAAATTTAACAGACCCAAACAGCTAAATTAAACTTAGAAAATATCAATAGAACTGGAAATACATGTCTCAAAATGTACCCAGAATTTTCAAAATGAGTTTTATAGTAAGTGATTAGTTTTGGTACTGAAGTACCAAAAGCACTTTCTAAGGAAATGCTTGGCAGAAATAAATATGGTCCACTTTGCTTCACAGAAGAAGGGTAGTAGACTTTTTCATCAGGCCTGGCTGGAAACTCCAGTTCTCACAGGAACCTGTGATGACATACAGTTCCCATTGTAGAGATGAGAAAACAGATGGATTAAATGAATTGTTGCAGGCTGGTAGTAGAAAGGAGACTAGAATTCAGATCCCTTGTGCCTGGGGTTCTTTAAAAACCTATTAAACATGCAGCTCCTGAATTCATTCTATGAAATGAAAAAAATGACAGATGTCTTACATCTTTGGTGCAACAGTAAGATCAAAGTCCTCTTCAATCATAACCCCAACTTTAGAGGTAACCTATCCAAAGGTAAAAGTTGCTATATATTTAGGTAAGGCCTTCCCGATGTAGGTATAGCTCATTATTCCATCTGCTGAATGCTTTCCAAACAGTTGGATTCACCCACTTCCCTAATGATGGACACTTAGCTTGTTGTACCTTGTGCACATTAGCAAAGTACCACGAGTAGAACAGCTAGATCACGGGTATGCCCATTTTTAAAGATACTGCTACAATTTTTTCCCCAGGTGGCTGATATCTATTCATACTCCTACCAGTGTGAGAGTATGTTTCTGCACATCATTTTAAACTTTAAACATTTTTGCAATCTGATTGGTGAGAAATGGTACCTTGTTCAATTTGCAATTCCTCATTACCTGGGAGATTGAACATCTTTTTATGTTTATAGACCATTTTTATTTCTTCTTCTGAAATTGCCTATTAATATGCTTTGGCTACTTTACTATAGTAGTTGTTGCAAGTCATTTTTTTCCAATCTGGCTCATCTTAACACTGTGTTAAACTGAAGTACAGATTAAATGCAATCAAGTTTTTTTTGGCTTAAAAAAATATCTTGTTGAAGAATGCTATCTTTTTCTAATTTTAGTTTTTTCATTTAATTGTTTAATTCATCTGAATCTTGTTTTGATATAAGGTAGGGGACTCATTTTAATTATTTTTCCAATAACTAATTTTCTTGACATTTTTAATTGAATAGTTTGATCTTTCCTCATTTCCCTGAACTGCCATTTTATCATATACTAAATTCCCATAGATAAAGAGGCCTGTTTTGGAACATTAATCTAGTTGTCTGTTTTTATGCACCTTTGTCTTGGCTGTTTCTAAATTTATTGTTTCATATTAATTTTGAAACCAGCTTGTCAAGGAACTAAAAAAGTTGGTTGGGGTTTTGATTAGGTTGCATTGCAAATATAGATAGATGTGAGGAAATTAACATCTTTTCAATTTTGAGTGTTTCTTTCCATGAACGTGATGTATTTTCTCCATTTATTCAGTCTTTTAGAGTTTTTAATTAATTCTTATAGTTTTCTTCTTAGTCCTTGCTGATTTCTTTTTAGGGTGATTCTTAGATACCTTAGAGTTTCTGATACTCCTAAGAACAGCCTCTTCTTATGACAGTTCTTGTTTGGTTTCAGTTGATGTATATAGAAGTTAATATAATTTTCACGTGACAAACTTGTATCCCGCTATGTAGTGGGACCCTTAGGTTCTAATATTATGTGGATTTTCTAGGGGTTGGCCACTCTTATCAGCCAATAACACCGGTTTTGCCTCTTTTCAACCCTTATACTTGTTTTTCCTGCCTTGGCTCAGTAGTTATGAGTGCTAGCATTAAGCACAGGTATCCTTGTTACTTTAATGGTAAAGCTTCTACATTTTCAATAACAAAAATAACCCACTTATTATTATTGGTAAGGTTTAACCAGCTCTACATTCCAAGGATAGATCTTACTTTCCTTATGCTGTATAATTCTATAAATTATACATATAAATTCTATAACACACTGGGTTTTATTTGGCAATATTTTATTTAGGATGTTTGTAGCCATATTCAGTACATGCGATTGGCTTGTATTTTCTCCATGCTGGTGCTAGCCTTGTGTAGATTTTATATTAAAGTTATGTTAAACCCATTCTCTGTGTTTTACTGTTGAAATGTAGTCTAGTCAGGACCTGACATGCTCTAACGGTTTAAGAATTTATCCCTTTATTCTCTTTGTAGTGATTCACTAACCTTCTAGGTGTTTTACATGCACTAACTTATTTCATCCTCACAATAACCCTAGTGCATAGGTTCTATTATCCCCATTCTGAAGTTGAAGAAACGGAGGTATAGTCAGGTGAGGTAACTAACTGGCCAAGGTCTCAAGGCTGTGAGAATATAGCTCAGAACAGAGCATACACATACCTCGTGTTCAAAATATGTTTTTTATTATGGCTATTATTAGGTTTAAACATTAAGTATAAAACTCTAAAAGAAAAGAACCTAAAAAAAACTTCTGAGCATAATATCACACCTAGGCAAATTAACAATTCTCATGTTTTTAATGTAACTACAGATAAATGGTATTTTCTCTTCCCAATGTTACTATGCCTTTTCTAATTTTTTCTTCACCATACTTTTCAAAATTGTATCTTTCTTTACTAGACCTTACTCATTGGTTAATTTTACTCTCTTTCCTGCCCCCATTTGATTAGTTTCTTTTTATTTTCAAAATTCCTTATACTTTTTGTCAATTTATTTTGTTGTTTTCCTGGTTTCCTGAGTTGAAAGCTTAGTTTATTTTTAATCTTTTGTCTCATATATGTACTTAAGGCTATAATTTTTTTCTCTGGGTACAGTTTTGGCTACATCCCATGAGGTTTTGAAATGTAGTACCTTCATCATCATTAAGTTTTCAAGTATTTTAAAATTTCTATTTTGGTTACCTTTTTTAACCTACAAATTATTGGAAAGTAATTCTAGATGTAAGGATTTAAATTTCTATAAAATTTCAATGAAATATTGTTCTAATAACAGTGCACTGTATTTAATGAAGATGGCTTTGTATAGTATGAGCTTTTTAGGAATGTATTGAAATTCTATTTATGGTCAATTTATGTAAATAAACCATTTGTGTCTGACGAGACTTAACAGTCTCTCTTGGGTGAAGATGTTTATATATCACTATTAGATCAGGCTCATTAATTGTGGCATTTAAATCTTCTCTGTGAATGTTATTGTTCAAATGTGTTCTGGTCATTCAGTTTGAGAACTCATCCCTTTAATCATTTCGTACAAAATCACAGCTATTATTTCTCACTCTTCCATCTCCCCATGGACCACCTCTTAGGCATATGTTAGAACTTCCATATCCTAGCTTGATTTCAGTTGTGTCCACTCCACTACTAGCCTATCTCTGAAGGTTTTGATTTCACAAATTATATCTTTTTCCATTTCTTACAGTCTAATTGGTTCCTGTGTTTTCTTTTAGTAAAGGCTTCCAAGTGGGTTGCCTTTCCTAGATTTAGTCACTCATAAGTACTTAAATTATGAGGAAGTACCTATACCACTAAGACTTTAAACATGACTAGAAACTAAGTCAGTCAAATGCACAGACACTTTTAAGTATCTTCAACATGGCATTCATTATAATGAAAGATTAAAGATGGTCTTTCAGAAATTTAGGAATTAAGTGGAATTAAAGGGTATTTGTCGAGTTTCATGGATTAGCACTTAAAACTACAGAGACTAGGTGAAAAAGTGACATGAGTAATTTATAACCTAGATAAAACAAGAATAGTATATAAATTCACTTGCTTTCGTAGTTTGCTCTTTCCTCTAAGGACCCATGAAAAGCAATGCATTTAACTACTGCTGTTAAGGAAAAAAATGAAAGTATTTTCATCTATCACTGCCTATACCTCAAAGAATTTAGTTCCTGATGTACAGAACTCTGTCTATATTCATATTAAAACAACTGGGGCTCTTTGTATATATCAGCATGCATAATATATATGCATATTTAATCATATATTTTAACTATTTCTTATAATCATAGCGATTTACAGTTATTGTAACTTTGCTTGTAAAGTACTAACAGTGGGATTTGCTGGTACAGAGTGTGGGCTGTGGGATCAGGCAGCTCGGATTTGATTACTGACTCTGACCAGGGCCAGCGGGCTGGATGCGCCTCCTGTGCAGTTGCACTGGGTCATGTGCTCAGGACAGCCCCACTCGCTTGAATGCTCTGCTATTGCCATCTGGAAATTCTTATTAATTTTTGAACACGGGGCCCCATGTTTTCATTTTGCACTGGCCTCCTCAAATTATGCAGCCTGGTTCTGGTACTAACTATATGTGTGCACAGGTCCTAGGCAAGCTACTTAACTTCACTGTGCCTGCTTTTTCAGATGTGAAGTGAGGATCCTAAAATTGCCTTCCAGTTATTTTGAGTCTGTGCTATTAAAAACTGCTGGGTGGTTGTCACATTTCCAGGGAGCTTGGAGTGCTATATAACTAAAGCCTCAATCCTACATTAGGAGTCAGACAACATTTTTTCCAGGAAAGACCATAAAACTCTTCGAAAGCAGCCTAAGTAATATGGCTTACTTCAAGTAGGAGGGTAATATGATCTACTGAAGGTGCACACCCAGGGATTGTATACGTCATATTACAGCATCAGTGCAGGAATAACAAAAGACTTATCAATAAGCTTTCAAAAGGTATTAATATCTTATGCCACTAAATATAATAATCACAATGGATGCTGAGAATCTGTTGACCAAGGGAGCTACCTCGAGACTGAGAGAGAAATGATTTATAAAATAAAGGGGGGAGCGGATATGGCTCAAGCAGTTGAGCACCTTCTTCCCATATGGGAGGTCCCGGGTTCAATCCCCAGCCCCAGCACCTCAAAACAAAACAAAACGAAAAAGTTATGAAGGTTTATAACAGTTAATGAGATTCTAAATGATCAGACTTACTCAACTGACTTACAGGTTGATCCTGACCATGAAGTTTAGCTCCAAATATCAATATACTATAAGATAAGTTTAGGATATGCTCCTTCTATCAAAGAAGAAAGGGGCTAGGTTTGAATACCACCTCTGACACTTAGAAGCTTTGTGACCAGGGGCAAGTTATTCACTCTGAGTTTCATATTCTTTACCTTTAACCCCCAAAGGCAATAGTGTAAACTTTAAAATACATTGTAAATTCTAAATATTATCATTCATAATAGTAGCTTCATCCCTACTAAAAACCAAGTTTCCTTTTTCCTAAAAAGTGTTTGTATTTATTTTAAAATTGTTACACTAAATTTCAGCAATTTAATTAATTTGTGTCAATATAAGGATAAAATCTTTAAATGCATGCTACTTTTATAAGGTACTTCCCCTTTCAAGAATGTACCCTCTAAAAGAACCTGGAGCCTTGGAAGGGTTTAGGTGACATATTAGATTGTAAACAGAACTACAACACCCTGTGCATGTAAACATTAGGAACAAGACGGAATTGCCACAAGCTGAGAGAAGGGGTAGGCATTTTTATTCCTCTCCCCCTTTCTCCTACTATAGCAAATCAACAAGAAAAAAATGTCTGTATTTTAAAATTAAGAAGCAGATACATACTCATCATGAACAATGGTGGGGCCGTCCCTTGTTAAGGCCTCTTCCTTGATGACGTTGATAAGTTCAAAGGTACTGCTGATGGGGGCATCAGGGTTTGGCCATTTGGGACACTGAAAGTGCCGAACTTCTAGGACATAGTCATCCTACAACCAATACAACACGAGTCACATTCCATCTTTTATTTCACTCTGTCTACACTCTAATAACCAGAACTTGCTTCTGAGAAAGTGTATTTTAGATGAATCTTAAGAATGCCAGGTTAACTGAACTGCAGCAAAGGGAAAAACTACAGGGAGTCAGTCTGTGTGCCTTTGAAAAACAACTAGGTCATGGGATTGAAACAACAGAATCCCACATTGTTCAGGCAAAAATTTTAAGTGACAATAAATTATAAGGGGCCTTATGTCTTACTCTATCTTTTCATCAATAAAATGTAAAAGGAGAAGAAAAGGAAGAGATTAAGGGATCATCATTGAAATTACTGTGTAAGAGGGCTCTACTCTTATGTACCCCATGAGAAGGCAGTTATTATACACTGAAATGTTTACTAAAAAAAAAAAACCAACCAAAAACACCTCATATTTTCAGCTCTGCAAAACACTGCGAGGCTGACATTTCTGGTGGCAAAGAAAATATTGAGCGCTAGTATATTGTTTTTATAATTAGGTCAACAGACCTATTTGTATGCATGCTGAATCAAAAGCATTTTTTTTTCCAGCTGGAAAAAGCAAATATTTGATGGAAGAAAAAGAGAAATAAACGTATTTAAAATTAACTCTCACTTAATGATCCAGGGCCCATGCATGGTTACCACTGAAGAACTGAGGGTTAAGTTACCTGTGTAGCTTCCAGGATAAAGTCATGGATGATAATTTGTTCTTCATTAGAGAGGCACAGTCTGTCTTTGCTGATAAGGGTGACAGTAAAGGCCTCACAGTTCATAGATTCTTCTCGACTTGGCCAGTATACAAACTCATCTTCTGCCTGTGGGAACCAAAAAAAAAATAAAATAAAATAAATAAATTCCTATATAATGTTTGAATTTTCTTGTAAAATGATTTCTATGTTTGCCATTTTCTCTACCAAGCCATCTTTTAAATAGTAGGGTTCACAGAATTATATCTCTATCGAATCATGCTGAGTTCAATGGTTACTGTATTATTCATAAAATATACTTAATAATAACCAGTTCCTAGACTCTGGTGTTTAGGGTAAAAAAAATATAAAAGTGCTTACAGTACTGCCAAAGAAATGTCTAAAGGTAAACTGGATTTTATTAAACATGGTACCCTGTAAGAAAAATACAGCCAATGTCTTGTTTCCAGAGAGCCAACCTATGCTATAGAGCACATGTGGAGAGAAGCCATAAATTTGAAGTCTTATATACCAGTCAAGAAACCCACTTTTCATTATTGGCTTTAGTTATATGAATTCAGAGTAGCCTTGTCAATGATGTTATTCCTGAAAGGCCAGCGTTTCCTATTGCTTCCGTTTCAAAGGTGGGTATAAAATTAGGAAAATAGGAGATGCAAAAAAAAAAAAAAATTCTCAGCAAGTATGCTACTGGCATTTCAGGAGGGACAATTCTATGTTGTACTGAATGATCTCTGGTCCCTGAACACTAAATGCCAGTACCTCTCACCTGTATTATTGTCAGGACCAAACCTGCTCTCTCTATAGGGGATGTATGACCCTCAGTTGAAAAGTGTGCTGTAATATAATTGTCATAGTAAAAAAGGAGACACGATCTAGTTAACTTTAATAGATTATTTTGTAATTGTTTAAGCAATCAAGACAGCTAATTGTTATTCCTTATAGATTGTTAGTAACAATTCTAGAGTTGCTGAGCTTTTTACAGAGGACTTCCATAAACATCTTATTTAATTTATGTAATATACTAGGAAGATTGGGATTTTATCATCTCTGTCTTTACAGATGAGGACACTATAAGGCTCAGAGAGGTGTGTAAATTGTCTAAAATCATATTGCTAGTAGTAAATGGTAAGGGATAGGACCTTTTGGGAAAGAAGTGGTACATGAATAAGCCCATTGGCTATAATTTGCTCTTTAAAAAAAAAATGTCAATGTTAGGTTTCAAGATGGGATAACATAGAATCCTTGCTGCCTTGAATCAGGAAACTTTAAAGAGTAAAAATAGATATCCAGGCTTGGTATTTGAATTCTATCCCTGAAAATTATGGAAGCCTACAAAAAAGTCAATTGCTGTATAGGTTGGAGCCTTGGTGATAAATATAGTGATTATGATGATGAATCCCCTGCCTCTTTTTCTAATGAGTTCAAACGACAAGCTATACTGGCTATTTCCTGTAGTACAGAAATTTCTATGGGCATGTTCCTGAAAATACTTAGCTACTACCAGTGAAGTCAGAAATAATTCTGAATAATGTTCAAAACAAAGAAGGCTTTGTTTAATCTTACATTGTTGCATTAGAAATGAGCCAACAGTCCAATAAGACTTATCACCCTTTCAAGTTTCAATATAGCTTATTGCCAAATACATTTTTATTTTTAAAGCTCAGCATAAGGGGAGACAGATTAGCAATTGGGTTTAGTCTATACAAAAGAAGTCTGTAACTGTCGTGGGTTTTAATACATATTGGCCAAGGAAATGAAAGTAGGGCCCTTTCAACAGATATTACAGACATAAAGTAATGATGGACAGGGCCTTGAAATTTAACCAATATGAACAGATTAAACACTTATTACTTCCATGCAAGCAAAGGGCCATGGTAAAAGTAGTTTAGGGTCTAGAATTGGATGTGATCATGGATAAAGCTCTCTGAGCCTTAATTCCCATATCTGAAAAGAAGGAAAAATAAAATTGCATACCTAAAAAATTATAACAACATGAATAGTAAATGATCTAATTAGCCTAAAGGCTACCAAAGGGATTTTGGTTATGGTGGAAGAAAGGCAGAAAACAGCTTTTGAACAAAGATACCTTGAAACTCTTGAAACACTAAGAAAATTAAATGTTACTTGCATTCAGCACACACTATGATCTCATTGTTATTTTGCTTACAAACATTTATTTACAGGTCAAAGATGCCTGGGCATTCATAACAGTACTTTTTGAGTTTGGAACTAGTGACTTTTTGGCTACTTACAGATTTATGGTCTCGTTAGGTTTTGGTGGAAATATCTGTGGATTTTTTAAGGAAAAACTGTGCAATGAAGAATCCAACTTTGCATACCTGAGCTGAGTAAACAGACATGTATGCTGGACTCAGTTCTGGCCTAGCCTCCCTACATCTCAGACAGATACTTAGATGACATATTTTAGGGCAGTTCCTGCATCCTTATTGTCTGCAGAAAATATACTGACTTATTTCATCCAGTCTCCCACTGACCTCCCCATGCAAATGAGTTCCTGGGTAGATGCTTTTTGGTGACTGTCCTCCGTTAAGTGACAATAACAAAATACTGATTCATGCAACAAATGAACGTTTTAACAACCCTAAATGCCTCCAGTTTCCGCATGCCAAAGAGAATAGACCCTGGTGCCAGCTAATTTGAAAATTTACACTCCAGCTTTTAGCTTAAGATTCTCAACTTTGTTGCCATTGCCATTCGATCATACAGAAGCAGCCTTGGTATACTGAAGCTGGAGCAAAATACGACAAAGTGAAGAAGTTCCTACTGACTGGGCACACAGTCAAATGCATGTCATCAAGACTAGGGGTTCGATCACATGCTGTTCTTTCTTGATTAAAAAACTCATTAATCTGACATTCATAGAGGCAGATCCTCATTGTATAATTTTTTTTCTGTTTTGACCTTGTAGGCTTAAATGTTCACATAGCAACTTTTGAACACTCAACTAATTCTGAAACTTAAGCTTAAATGTTTGTGCTTAGTTCATATGCACACTAATTTGATAAACCTGCTCATCCTCCTCTTATATAGTGTAGAGACCTGAATAGAGAAGACTAAGGGAGGAGAAGTAACTACTAATCATGATCTTAAAGAGTGTTGGCACAAAAATAGCTTTTGCTCATCTCCTTCCCCTGGATCTGATTTGCTTATACAATGAGAACACATTAATATTTTCGATAGAATTTTTTTTTTCTTTCTGGGAAACATTTCTATGATGTGGAATGAGACATATATTATAGCAAAATGGTTACAGGCATGGGCTGTGGAGCCAGAGGGCTCAAGTTCAAATCTTGGGGCCACTTACTTGTATGTGCCCTCAGTTTCCTCAGCTGTTAAATGGGATGGTAATAGCACCTATCTCATAAATTTTTTCAAAGGATTAAATAAGCTAATACATGTAAACAGGGTTATATAAGGTAGGTAAGAGACCTGTCTGAAGTTATATTAATGAGGTTAGTAAAAGGACCTTTTTAAAAACCACCTATTGCACTGCCATGTACAGTCTATTTGAGGGGTTATAACATCAGCCATGGAATGGAGAGGGTCGATAATTCTGAGACTGTGAAAGGAATCTGTACAGACTTTAAGTTGAGAAGTCTAAGATAGCCCTGTGTCAAGGTACCCAAGTAATTTATGCCTATGGCGTGGGCTCATTAATATATAGCAGATGTGCTTTACTTACCAAGCTCTGGTTGTCTGGCAGCATGACAATGATCTGTGCATTATGATCCCAAATCATTCGCCAGAAATCTTTCGTAGTATGTGGCAGAGGATGCTGAGTTATAATAAATTCATTGCTCCTATAATAGCCCTTCAATTGGGAAGAAAAAAATTAGTGCAAGGTATGTTCGTGCAATAAGACAGCACTGTTTTGACCACACTAAAAATAATTGAAAAGGGCATTCAGTACATTTAACTAATTTTTAGATATATTTCTGCTAGCATGTAGACAATTTTCTCTCCATATGCAATGCACTCTAGTTACCCCTGCTGTTTTTACTTAACAGTAATTTCAACATTTATTCAAAGACTAGATGGGTGAAATTAACAATAAAATTGTTAATTCCTTACAAAGCATTTTGCTTAATTTAAAGCATTTTTGTACCCCCACTGATTAGGTGTCTTTTGTTGAAGATTTCAAGATATGGAAATTTCTAATACTTTTTATATTCCAAATGAATCAGTCACAGAGGTGGTATCTGCGCATTAGCACCTTTCAGTTTAACTGACTTTATTTATAATAACTGTTGACTCTCACCATGATATAAGAAGCATTAATGTAATCTGTTCCTTTCATTCCAGGCAATGGAGCAAGACCCACTCGAGCACGCTCAGCTATCACATGGAAAACACAAAAACACCACATTTGCCTTATTATACACACAGAACCAACAGAGCTTTCTGAGATTTACTTGGTGAGTAATATATCCCCCTGGCTCCCTTTTCTTTAAGACTTACCTCTATTTTTTTAACCAAGCTAACATGTTATCACCTAAGGCAGAGTATAAAATGGAATTTTGCTGTACATTCTCAGAAGGATTTGAGCATTGTAGGAATACAATTTTACTGTAGGAAAGGTTCTCACAGTAGATCACTAAGAGAATACTCTGTGCAGAGATGACAGAGTGTTTCAGATAATTCTTGACACTGGCTTAATATTCCTACTTTTGTACTTTGCTGCTTGCCCTGCCTCTTATCCTTATCTTTCTCCATGAAGGGGTTAGAAAAATGTGGCCTTTTCCAGTAGAGATGATCTCTCTAATGATCACTGAAGCCTGTGTCTACATCACACGTACAATATCTTCTGCTGGGTCCGAAGTTATATATACAAAGGTCATCACCAACCAAGAGTGTCTTGAATGCAACAGCCAGAATAATGTCACAATGTCACTTAAGAGTTGCACAGATCAACCCGGTATCTAGTATCAAGTGTTAACGCCACAGTAAAAATAGCTTAATTTTTTAAAAGTTAAAACATGGTAGCAGCTTACCCAATTCTTGAATTTGAAGGTGAACTGAAGCTAGATTTCATGTCAGGCAGATGCACTGACTTGGTAGGGCTGACAGCCACCCCTCCAAGTTCATTAGACGGCCTTAGTTGAACTGATTATAATATTTCCCCTTGGAAGTATAGCTGCCTCTTTACACAATACACAGAATCCAATTAAAAAAATATTAACACGTTCAACTAAATCAAACTGATTTTAAGATCTTACATGGCACGACCGAAGAGTTTCTGTTCTTTTCTTTGTTACACTCCTTCTGAGCACTAAAGCATTCCACATATTTCGCATTGCATTGTGTGACCAACTGAAAGAAAAGCAACATTTTAGGCTTCGTTCAAAGATATTCTTGAAAGCATTTACTTGACCATTTGGCAAAAACACCAATGATCAGATTTACTGGTGAACAAAAACATTTTTGTATCCCCAAAGAACACTTTTGGGCTTCATTAGTGGTATTCTCTCAATTACCTTGGTTATTTGTATGCTTATCTTATTTCTACTATCAGGCCCAGGCTTCCTGATGGTGGGTACTACATGCACAATAGAGATGTATTGAACTAATGTGGATTTTTCTGTTATATGATGTTACAACGTCTATGAATTTTTTTTCTATAATCCCTCATAGGCACCTGTGACTCGTTGAGTCTACATTAGAAAAGACTGCTCGATGGTAATAAGAGCTACTTATATTTCAAGAGCACTTAATAGGCTATCAGGAAATATCAGTTGAATTGAACTGACATTGTGCCTTTGTAAATGATAAGCCCAGTAGTTTGGCTGTTCTTCTCGTTTATAATGCTTGGTTGAACCATTTTGTCAATCCCATTCTTTTCTTTACTGTCCATATTAGTGGAGTATATCGGAACAATCTCCTTCTCCAAGTACAATGGGCACTGGTTGTAGTTTTCATTTTTGGCTTCCAATTCTTGTTTTTTGTTGTTGTTGTTTGTTTTTTCCTTTTTCTTCTACTTAATTTCTAAGGTAGTTAGTGCCTGTAAATTTTCAACTGAATGAACTGGTTTCTCTGATTATTTCTTTTTTAAATATGTGCAGACAAATATTATAGATACAGATAAGAAAAGTTGGTTCTTAAGAATTTATTTTAAATATTTAAATCAAGGTACCATGTCCTCTGTGCCCTCATAATTAATGAACTCAAATGGTTTTTAGAGTATTTAGGATGTAAAAGGAGAGCTAGGAATTCAACTCAGGGGAATTAATCTATTTTTCATTTTCACATCATTTGATATAAATTGCTTTAGCCGACATTCATATGAAGGTTTTTGATTCTATGGAAGGCAAAACCAGGAAAACTAACACTGGATGGATTCATCTCATTCTTTCCATCTTGACACAAAGTGAGAAACTACTTATTTACACAGAACAATGTGATAAAAATAGAACTTAAAGGGATACAGAGAGGCTAATAAATAGTAAAGCACTTAGTAACTGGAGAGACAGTTGAAAGTTATAGTAAATTCTGCAAAGTGCCTGAATTTTTCTTTTATTTAGTCTTTACAGTCTCCTTTTTTCCCCCACCTTCACTTCAGTCCATTCCATATAAACCTTACCTACCTTTAAACTTCTTCCTGCCCCTATTAAACAAACAGAACAACCACTAAGGGAAACTTTTCTTTCATATTTTTTTAGTTGAATAATTTTTTTAAAATTTCTAAATTAACTGCTAGAATAGTCTTTCAAATAGCCAGATTTTTAAGACAACATATCTAGCAATAACTGTTATTAATAAGGCTGAGATAGATTAGTTCAGGAAAAAAAACAGTTTTGTTTGGACTGGTATAACTGACTCAAAGTATCATGTCATTTTGGCCAAGGACTGATGCTGATGTTCAGAAAAAGTCCTAAATTACTGAGTGAAAAATACAGCTCTGTACTATCTATTTGGATACCAACGATTTGTACATAGGTTGAAATGTTTTTCCTTTGCATTACATTCAAAGAGTACAAATAGCATACAGGCATACTTCATTTTATTGCTCGTGTGTTTTTCACAAGTTGGAAGTCTGTGGCAGCCCTGCCTCAAGCAAGTCTAATGGCGTACTTTTTCCAGCAGCATGTGCTCACTTTGTGTCTCTGTGTCACATTTTGGTAATTCTTGCAATATTTCAACCTTTTTCATTATTGCTGTATTTGTTATAGTGATCTGTGATCAGTGTAATTGTTCTGGGCACCATACACACATATAAGATGGCGAACTTAATTGATAAGTGCTGGGTGTGGTCTGACTGCTCCACTGACCAGCCGTTCCTCCCCCCTCCCCAGGCAACATTGAAATTAGGCCAGTTAATAACCCTACAATGGCCTCTAAGTGTTCAAGTGCAAGGAAGAGTTGTACATCTCTCGATTTAAAAAAAAAAAAGCTAGAAATGATTAAGCTTAGTGAGGAAAGCATGTTGAAAGCCAAGACAGGCAGGAATCTAGGCCTCTTGTGCCAAACAGTTAGCCAAGTTGTAAATGCAAAGGAAAAGTTCTTGAGTGAAATTAAAAGGGCTACTCCAATGAACATAAAAATGATAAGAGAACGAAACAGCTTTATCGCTCATATGGAGAAAGTTTGAGTCATCTGGATAGAAGATCAAACCAGCCACAACATTCCCTAAAGCCAAAGTCTAATCCAGAGCAAGGCTCTAATTCCCTTCAGTCCTATGAAGCCTGAAAGAGGTGAATAAGCTGCAGAGGTTGGTTCATGAGGCTTAAGGAAAAAAGCCACCTCCATACTTAAAAGTGCAAGGAAAAGCAGCAAGTGCTGATGTAGAAGCTGCAGCAAGTTTTCCAGAAGATCTAGCTAAGATCGCTGATGAAGGTGGCTACACTGAACAACAGATTTTCAATGGAAGAAGATGCCATCTAGGGCTTTCATAGGTAGAGGTAGAGAGTTCTAAAAGTCAATGCCTGACTTCACAGTTTCAAAGGAACTTGTTAGGGGATAAAGCAGCAGGTGAATTTTTCATTCTGAAAATCCCAGGGCCTTTAAGAATTATGCTTAGTCAACTCTGCCTATGTTCTGTAAATGGAACAAGAAAGCATGGATGACAACACTATCTTTTTACACTATGGTTTACTGAATATTAAGTCCACTGTTGAGATCTACTGCTCAGAAAAAAGGATCCCTTTCAAAATATTACTGCCCATATTCAATGCACCTCATTATCCAAGAACTCTGATGGAGATGCCCAATGATATGAATTGTTTTCATGTCTATTAATGCAACATACATTCTGCAGCCTACAGATCAAGAAGTCATTTTTACTTTCAAATGTTACTATTTGAGAAATACATTTCACAAGATGGCATCAAAATAGGTAGGCAGGGCCCAACTCTCTCACAAAAACAACAGAGGAAGGGCAAAAAGCTGTCTGAGGGACCTGCTTTGAGGCTATTCAGACCAGGAGAGTGCTGTGCACCACCTAGGAGGGCAAGGGACAGAGAGATGAAGAAGCCGAAATGAAAACTGTGAGTTATTAACCCCTGTGGCCGGGAATGGAACTCATCCTTCACCCTTAAGGTGAACAGTCTAGATAAAACCCGAGGCTCCTTGCAGCCAACTGGGAGGGGAACTGACAACTTCCTCCCTGGGAAGAGCAAGGTGGCAGTGGAGGGTGAGTTCTTGTCAGTGAATTTGGCCAGCAGAGCCTGCTTTGAATCTTGGCTCTGGCCACACCAGAATCAAAGACAAGTGGAGGCTGAAAGAGTCACCTCTGTGGAAAGATTCACCAACAAACGCCATCTGCTGGCTAGCTGGGAAACTGTAAGGAGAAGAACGGCTTTTAGGTGTATCTTGTCTCCAACTCCTGGGAGCAGATCTGAATCTCATTAGTGAGTTCCTGGCCCTATTTTGATATCGTAAGTTGGCTCAGAATAAATTGAACCAAAAATAAGAGCTGTGAAACAGAACCACTAGGCAATGGAAAGAAACTGACCAGAGTAAGTTCACCATCATATTCAGATGCCTAGATATCAGCAAAAAGTTAGAAGATATACTAAGAAACAGGAAGTTATGGCCCAGCCAAAGGAACAAATAAAAATTCCTGATGAGACACAAGATTTAAGACAACTAATCAATGATAATCACACAAATCTCCTAAATCAATTCAAGGAGTTGAAGGAAAATATGACTAAAGAGATAAAGGATATTAAGAAGACACTGAGTGAGCATAAAGAACACTTTGAAAGCCTGAAAAGAAATTAACAGAGCTTATGGGAATGAAAGGCACAATGGATGAGATTAAAAATACATTAGAGGCAGGGAGTGGATGTGGCTCCAAGTGGCTAAGCACTTGCTTCCCACATGGGAGGTCCTGGGTTTGTTCCAGTAACTCCTAAAAACAAAACAAACAAACAAAAAAACCAACTCAGGGGAGCCAAAGTGGCTAAGTGGTTGAGCACTAGCTTCCCACATAAGAGGTCCTGGGTTAACCCCCAGTACCTCCTAAAAAACAAACAAACAAACGAGAATACAGTAGAGACATATAATAGCAGATTTGAATGGATGGAAGACTGAATTAGTGAAAACAAGAACAGAACATCTGGACTTAAAGACAGGAGAACAGAAAGAGGAAAGACTGGAAAAAATGGAATGGGGGTGTGTGTCTTGGGAATTGAAGGGAAATGCACAATCATATGCATTATTGGTGTCCCAAAAGGGAAAGAGAATGGAAAAGGGGTAGAAAGAATATTTGAGGAAATAATGATGGAAAACTTCCCAACCCTTGTGAATACATACAAGAAGGGCAACGCACCCCATGCAGAATAAATCCAATAGACCTACACTGAGAAACCTACTATTGAGAATGACAAACACCAGAGATATAGGATTCTAAAAGCAGCAAGAGAAAAGCAAAGCATCACATACAGGGGAATCGCAATAAGACTAAGTGCCGATCTCTTATTGGAAACCATGCAGGCGAGAAGAAAGTGGTATGATATATTTAAGGTACTGAAAGAGAAAAACTACCAGCCAAGAATTCTTAATCTGGCAAGACTGTCCTTCAGAAATGAGGGTGAGTTCAAAGTCTTTACAGACAAAAACTGAGCCAGTATGTTACCAAAAGACCAGAATTACAAGAGATACTAAAGGGAGTGCTACATCCTAAAAGGAAAAAACAAGGGTGAGAGACTTGGAGAAGAGGGTAGAAATGAAGATTATTAGTAAGGGTAACTTAAAGGGTAAAAAGACAGACAATAGTAATATAAGACAATGGAAAGCCAAAGGATAAAATGGACGAAGTAAGTACTGTAATGCCTTACAGTAATAACATTGAATGTTAGTGGATTGAATTCCCCAAAGGACATAGGCTGACAGAATGGATTAAAAAATGTAAGCCATCTATATGCTGTCTGCAAGAGAATCACCTCAGACATAAAGACACAACCAGGTTGTAAATGAAAGTTTGGAAAAAGATATTCTATGCAAATAGTAAACAAAAAAGATCTGGAGTAGTGATACTATTATCAGACAAAACAGATTTTAAATGTAAAACTGTTATAAGAGATGAAGAGGTTATTATATATTAATAAAAGGGGGAAATTCATCAAGAAGAAACAACTATAATAACTATTTATACACCTAACCTGGGTGCCCCAAGATACATGAGGCACACACTGGCAAAACTGAAGGGAGAAACAGTCGTCTCTACAATAATAGTTGGAGACTTCAAAATACCACTCTCTGCATTGGATAGAACATCTGGACAGAGGATAAATAAGGAAAAAGAAAGCTTGAATAATATGATAAATGAACTAACAGACATTTATAGCATTACACCCCAAAACAGCAGGATATACATTCTTTTCATGTGCTCATGGATCCTTCTCCAGGATAAGACCATATGTTGGGTCACAAGACAGGCCTAAATAAGTTTTAAAAGATTGAAATTATACAAAACACTTTCTTAGACCATAATGGAATGAAGCTGGAAACTTCACAAATGTGTGGAGATTTATAATCTTATTAAATAATCTTAATAACTTATTAAGTAAACTTACTTAAGTAAACTTATTAAGTTTGCTTAATAAGATGAGTAAACTTATGGAAGTACTCTAGAATACAGAAGAAATTGCAGGAGAAATCAGTAAATATCTCGAGATGAGTGAAAACAAGAACAAGCTAAAAGACCTAACTGCACACCTGAAGGAACTAGAAAAAGAATAGCAAACCAAGCTAAAGGAAAGAAAGAAAGATCAGAGCAGAAATAAATGAAATTGAGAACAACAACAACAAAACACAATAGAGTGTCAACAAAATCACAAGTTGATTCTTTGAGAAGATCAACAAAGAAACCCTTAGCTAGACAGTCAAAGAAAAAAGAGAGAAGACACATAAATAAAATCAGAAATGAGAGGGGAAACATTACTACTAACCCCACAGAAATAAGAGATCATAAGAGGATATTTTGAACTGTACAACAACAAACTAGAAAACTTAAATGAACAAATTCCTAGAAACACACAAATAACCCACACTAACCCTAGAAGAAAGAGAAGACTCCAACAAACCAATCACAAGTAGAGAGATTGAAATGGTCATCAAAAACCTCCCAAAAAGAACTGAGATGGACAACAGATGTTTAATGTATGTAGAAGTTTTAATTAACTTTATTGTAAAAGTGTGGCAATGTATAGAGTTGATGGTAACACATTATAATGAGTAACAACTGGTTTATAAATCAGAATGTGGCTGAAAAGGGTAGTCTAGGGATGTAAATGCCAACTGAAAGAAAGCTAGACAATAATCTAGGGACTGAATAACACAGTAAACCCAGAGGTAGATGAGAATTGTGGTTGATGTACAAATGCAAGAGTGTCCTTTGTGAGCTAGAGCAGATGTACATCACTATTGCAGGGCAGTGGGAATGTGGAGAAGCATGGGAAAAATACAACTGGAGTGACCTATGGACTGTGGTTAACAGTAATAATGTAATATTCATGCATCTAAGCCAAAAATGTACTGTGTTGATAATGGCAGAGTATGGAAAAAGTGTGCCAAATGTACGCTACAGACCTGGCAATAGTCTTATGATATTATTTCATAATCTGTAACAAATGTTTCACCACAGTGTGGTGTGTTGATAGAGGGGTGTTGTATGGGAATTCTGCACATGTGCATGATTGTTTTGTAAGTTTACAACTTCTGTCATAAAAATATATTTAAAAAATAATAGGGTGAGTTGGGGGGAAATACACCAAATGTAAGATAAGGACTATAGTTAGTAATAAGATTTTGATGATAATCTTTCATCATTTTTAGCAAATGTCTCACAGCAATGCAGGGTGTTGGTGGTGGGTTGATGTATGGGACCCCTATATGATGTTATGCATGTATGCTTTGTAAGTTTACAACTTTTACGTATTATGTATTTTTACGTACTTATTGTTTACGTATGTGTGATACACTTCAATACATTTTTAAAAATGCAAACAAAAAACAAAAAAAAAAACAAAAAACACCTCCCAAAGATGAAAAGTCCAGAACCAGATAGACAGCTTCACAGGTAAATTCTACCAATCATTCAAAGATATTCTAATACCAATCTTCCCCCAAACTCTTCTAAAAAATTGAACAGGAAAGAACACTATTAAACTCATTCTATGAAGCCAACACCTCACCCTAATACCAAAGCCAGATTAAGATACTATGAAAAAAGAAAATTACAGACCAATTTATCTAATGAATATACATGCAAAAATCCTCAACAAAATATTTGCAAACTGAATCCAAACGCTCACTAAAGAATTATACATCACGATCAAGTGGGTTTTATCCCAGGTGTGCAAAGGTGGTTGAACACCACAAAATCAATTCATGTAATGAACCACATTAATAAATTGAAGAAGAAAAATCACATGATCCTCTCAATTGATGCAGAAAATGTGTTTGATAAAATTCAGCATCCTTTGATAAAAACACTCCAAAAGATAGAAGGAAACTTTCTCAACATGGTAAAGTGCATATATGAAAAAGCCACAGCTAACATTGTACTCAAAGCTTTCTCACTGAGATTGGGATCAAGACAAGGATATGACTGTCACCACCGTTATTCAATATTGTGCTAGAAGTTCTAGCTAGAGCAATTAGTCAAGAAAAAGAAATAAAGGGTACCCAAATAAGAAAGGAAGAAGTCAAACTTTCACTATTTGTTGATGATTTGACCCTATATGTAGAAAATCCCAAAAACTCCACAACAAAGATATTAGAACTAACAGACTGCTTCTGTAAAGTGGCAGGATACAAGATTAATATGCAAAAATCAGTACCGTTTCTATACATGGAGGAAGTCAGAAAAAAAAAAATTCCATTTAATACTGACTAAAAGAATCAAATATTTAGGAATAAACTTAACCAAGGCTATCAAGTACATGTATTCAGGGAACTTCAAAACATTGCTAAAGGAAACCAAATTAGACCTAAATAAATGGAAGGACATTCCCTTTTCATGGCTTGAAAGCCTAAATATTGTTAAGATGTCTATTCTACCCAAACTGATTTGCTGATTCAATGCAATCCCAAAAAAATCCCAACAGCCTTTTTTTTCCCTTCAGAAATGGAAAAGCCAATAATCAAATTTATTTGGAAGGGTCAGGGGCCCCAAATAGCTAAAAATGTCTTTAAAAAGAACAAAGTTGGAAGACTCTCATAAAAAGAACAAAGTTGGAAGACTCTCACTTCTTGACTTTATTATATTACTTTTAAGTATATTACTTAGCTACAGTGGTAAGCTACAGCATAGTACTGGCATAAAGATAGACATATTGACCAATGGAACCAAACTGAGAGCTCAGAAATAGACCCTTACATATCTACGGTCAAATGATTTTTTTTTTTTTTTTTAAAGATTTATTTACTTGATCCATTTTAAACCCCCCATTTTTGACAAGGCTGTCAAATCCACCCATCCGGACCAGAACAGGCTATTCAGCAAATGGTGCTGGGAGACCTGGATATCCATATCCAAAAGAAAAAGAGGATGCCTTACTCACACCTTATACAAAAATTAACTCAAAATGGATCAAGGATGTAACTATAAAAGCTACAACCATAAAACTTCTAGAAGAAAATGTAGGAAAACATCCTCAAGATCTTGTGGTAGGTGGTAGTATTTCTTAACTCTTACACCCAAAGCATGAGTGATGAAAGAAAAAAGAGATAAATGGGACCTCCTCAAAATTAAACACTTTTTTTCTTCAAAAGATTTTGTTAAGAAAGTAAAAAGGCAGCCTACTCAATGGGAGAAAATATTTGGAAACCACATATCTGACAAGGGTTTGTTATCTATGTTATATAAAGAGATCATACAACTCAATGATAAAAAAGACAAGCAATCCAATCTAAAAATGGGCTAAAGAGGAAATACAAATGGTCAAAAAGCACATGAAAAAATATTCAACATCACTAGCTATTAGGGAATTGTAGATCAAAACTACAATGAGATACTATTCACACCTTATAGAATGGTCATCATTAAAAAAAAAAAACAGAAAACTACAAGTACTGAAGAGGGTGTGGAGAAATAGGAACACTCCTTCATTGTTGGTGGGAATGTAGTATGGTGCAACCTCTGTGGAAGACAGTTTGGCAGTACCTCAAGAAGCTGAATCTAGATGTGCCATATGAACCAGCAATCTCATTACTGGGAATATATTCAAAAGAACTGAAAGCATGGACATGAACTGACATTTGCACACTGATGTTCATAGCAGCATTAGTCACAATTGTCAAAATATGGAACCAGCCCAAATGTCCATCAACTGATGAACGGCTAAAAAAATGTGGTATATACGTACAATAGAATACTATTAGCTGTAAGAAGAAATGAAATCAGGATGCATATGACAACATGGATGAACCTTGAGGACATTATGTTGAGTGAAATAACGAGACACCAAAGGACAAATATTGTATGGTATCACTATGAACTTAATAAGATGAGTAAATTTATGGAAGTAAACTCTAGAATATAGGTTACTAGGAGATAAAATGTGGGTTGAGAAGGGGGAGCTGATGCTCGATGTATGTAGAAATTTTAATAAGGTTTATTGTAAAAGTATGGAAATGAATAGAGTTGATGGTAACACATTTTAGTGAGTATAACTAACACTGCTGGTTTATAAATGTGATTGTGGCTGAAAGGGGTGGTCTGTGGACTTAAATGTCAATTGAAAGGAAGCCAGAGAATAATCAAGGGTATGTTTAACATAGTGACTTTGGTGGTGGATGAAGATTGTGGTTAATAGCATAAATATAAGAATGTCCTTCTTTTACAAAGTGTGAAGAATATGGTGATAACATGGGAAAATTACAACTAATGTAACATGGACAATAGTTAACAGTAATATTGTAAGATTTTTGCAGCGATGGCAAAGATATTTTATCAATTCTAAGAGACAACTATAGGGGATATTAAGGGGGTATGGGATTTTTCCTTTTGGAGTAATGAAAATGTTCTAAAATTGACTGAGGTGATGACAGCACATCTTTGATGAAAATGAGAGCCACTGAGCGTACACTTTAAATGGACTGTACAAAACGTGGTGCCCTATAACACAGGTTATCCAGTGGTGGAAGATGGACTGTGGTTAACAGAAGATGAGAATGTTCTCTCATGAACTATAACAATAGTCGGGTGGGTTGGGGGAAAAACACACCAAATCTAAGATATTGGCTATAGTTAGTAGTAATACTTTGATGATGCTATTTCATAGTTTGTAACAATGCAAGGTATTGGTGGTGGGGTGATGTATGGGAGCCCTGTATGATGACATGCATGATTTTTTTGTAAGTTTACAATGTTTACTAAACACTTATTGTTTATGTATGTTCATGTATGAATGATATACTTCAATAAAATTTTATTAAAAAGAAATACATTTCATAAGGCTGTAGCTGCCCTAGGTATCGATTATTTGGGTAATGCCAACTGAAAACCTTCCGGAAAGGATTCAACATTCTGGATGCCATTAAGAACATTTGTGATTCATGGAAGGAGGTAAAGATATCAACATTGACAGGAATTTGGAGGAAGTTGATTCCAATTCTCATGGATGACTTTGAGGGTTTCAAGATTTCAGTGGAGGAAGTAACTGCAGATGTGGTGGAAATGGCAAAAGAACTAGAATTAGAAGTGAAGCTTGACTACTAATTCTGACTGAATTGCTGTAACCTCATGATAAAACTTTAATGGATGAGGAGCTGCTCCTCATGAAAGTAGTTTCTTGAGGCAGAATCTACCCCAGGTGAAGATGCTATGAACACTGTTGAAATGACATCAAAGGATTTAGAATATTACCCGAATTTAGTTGATAGAACAGTGGCAACATTTGCGAGGATTGACTCCAATTTTGAAAGTTCTCCTGTGGGTAAAATGCTATCAAGCAGCATGGCATGCTACAGAGAAATCGTTCATGAAAGGAAGAGTCAATTGATGCAGCTAACTTCATTGCTGTCTTATTTTAAGCAATTGCCACAGTCTTCCCAATCTTCAGCAACCACCACCCTGATCAGTCAGCAGCCATCAACATCGAAGCAAGACCCTCATCAGCAAAAAGATTACGACTCTCTGAAGGCTCAGGTGATGGTTAGCATTTTTTGGCAATAAAGTATTTTTAAATTAAGGTATGTACATTGTTTTTTTTAGACAATGCTATTCCATGCTTAATAGACTACAGTATAGTATAATCATAACTCTTCTTTATTGCGGTGGTCTGGAACCAAACCCATAATATCTTGAGGTATTCCTGTACTTTTTAATCCATTTCAGTTTATTCATTGAGGCAAAAAAGACATGACACCCAAACTCAAAGGCATATTTCACTTTCTTGCTTTTTACCAAAGAGATTTATTCAAAGCATTACCTTGAATTGTTTTTCCAGTCGTGTCTTCCCTCCTACTCCAGGTATGAGAATGCTGTTAACATAGCTATGCAGCTGATTTGAAGATACTTCAGTCTCCTTTCCAAGAATGGCTTCCAGCAAGGCATCATGGATGAAAATGTACTGCTCCTAAAGGTTCAATGTATGGTAATCACTGAAGGGAGCTGTTAAGATGCCACCTCTGTCCTGTCCATGAAATCTTAGATTAACTCTGTTCCTGACAGGGATCTCCCAGTGAATTTCTTCAGGCGTTTCCAAACTAGGCAGTTTGCTCCAATACTTCCTTGCTAATCTATCATAACCTCTTTGTGGGTACAGACTGTGTTAAGTTTATCTCTGTATCTACACACTGCCTGGCTGAAGCAGTAGGTTCAATAAAGCAAGCAAGACATCTGTGTTTAGAACCATCCCTATATATTTTCAGGCCAGGCAACATGTTTATCTCCCCACAGCATCTAATATAGCACTAGATACAATTGTATCTGCTTCCTAAGTGCACAGAGAAATCCAAAGAATAGGATCAGGGTCATGATGTCTTCTAATACAAACCTGTAAATTCCTTTAAGTCCTAAGAGAATGAATCTCCCTCTCCAAGATCATCAACCTTCAGTTGAACATTCAGAGTCTCATGAGAGCCCCAGTAGCTCCTCCTTACCTCTGTCTGGACGAGGTAGTTACGCTGGGTCCTGATATGCTTCAGGAACCCCAGGACATTAACTGTGCTTTTGTCTTTGATCTGCTGCAGCATACTGTCTATCACAATGTAGGTGCCTGTCCTGCCCACGCCAGCGCTGCAAGAAATGAAGACACTCAACTAGTACCTTCTGCTCTATCATGTCATGAACCATGATTGGAAAAATTGCCATGTAAATGTCTCATGGTATTTACAAATAACCCTGTTGTTTAGATAACCCAGTATTGTAAACAGAGGTTTTTAATTATGGATAGCATCTCAAACTTTATTAAGGCATTTTCCCTTTCATATGATATCCTGATGAAGAAGAAAGACTGCCTTTATACCTAAGGAGCTGGAAGAAACATACTGTATACTTGCATTCTCATCCTCCCTTGGAGTTCAAGGAAAGGCATGTAACTCAGTCATGCAAAGGACTGGGCAGTGTTTCCTGCAGCAGCAGCTATGTCCACACCAATCTCCATAATAGAACCAGAACTGTTGAGGCACTGTTTAGGGAAGTTCTCCTTTTGGTTTAGCTTGTGGCTGGCTCTCCAACCCTCCCAGGGATTCTGTGTGCTACCCATTATCCTTTTAATCAACCCCCCCCCACCCAGTCTGCTTCTGTAGCTTGCAACTTAGAACCCCTCTAATATACATAGTATTAGAAAGTTCCTTTTTAAAGTACTTTCCTTTAGTAACCTAGGTATAGAAAAAGGATGGAATTTCTGGAAAATCTGGCTCTTTTATTGACATTTCTTAACTATTAAGAAAAAAAACACTCAGGAAATCTGATTTCTATAGTCCTGAATGACAAGTTTCTTTTACCAGAATCACCAAGCAGGTTCTCCAAATAGCACAACTCTCTTGATATTTAAGATGTTCAGTAGACTTATCTTCATTTTAGCAATCCCTAAATTGGTTACCCAAAATGTAGAGTTCCCTTGGGATATTAACAGAAGACGGGTTTCAACTTCTGCAAAGGGCTTACTTGGCGAATGCATATTATAAGAACAGCCCAAAAGGAATACAGTTATGCAATATAAATCACAAACGTCCATTTGAAAGCCAGTTTTTTTTTTAAAGCCAAGAATGTAATTACAAATGAAACACAACAAAAGTTGCTTTAGGTAGTTTAAAAAAAACTAGTGCTTTTTAAAATGTATTTTACATAGCAAATATAAACTCAAAAATTGTAAATAGAATCCTTTCATAAATGCTATAAACATTATTTGGCAGAACCCTACAGAAAAGTGATACACAAAAACCAAAATCTCGGTTTTTGAAGCATTTAACTTCTACTTAAGGTCTAACTTTTATATATTAGGACCAGCCTACAATTTTCCTATAAACAATGGGAATTTTATTCATAATTAACAAGATGATGCCATAACATCTTGAGAGTCATCCTCTAAAAGCAGATTTTTTCTTTTTTACCTTTGAGAAGCAGATGATTTCTTACTACTATGGGAATATCATTATTTCAGAGCAACTCAAACAGAACTTATTTGTCTCAGTTTTCAGTGGAAGACTCGTTTCTAAGTCAAAGGAATAGCACAGCCACAGCAGTTCAAGTTCCTGAGGCCCAAGTCCCCTGCTCCGCCCACTCACACGTTGAGCCCCAGATGGAAGAAAGAGGGAGGCGCTGGGCCTACCTGCAGTGCACCAACACAGGCCCCATTTCTGGTGTCCGGGCTGCTGAGGACCTCCTCACGAACGTCAGGACTGGGAGGGCGTACTCGGGAACGCCCATGTCAGGCCACTGTGTGTAGTGGTACTGGATCACTACTCTCTCGTTCTGACGACCCTTGGGGTTTCCCTTCTGGCCCTATGAGAAAGGTGAAAAAAAAAGATGTCTTTAAGCAGAGGGTGGGCATTTTGTATAAAAATAACAAGGGTGTCAGGAAGTAAGAGCTCTGGTCCCATTCACCCTAATTCCTAGGTTTCTTCCTCTTTGTGGCCATCGCTTATGTCAATAAATGGAGACATCATGGAGCTGGATATGAAGTATCACCACCTCTTAGAAGAGAGAATTGTTTAAAACCAGTTTTTTAGAAAGTATTTTGTAATTTGCTTACAAGACCTCCATTTCCTGACTTTCTGCCCCAACTCCAGAAGCCTTTAGTGTTTTGCTTTCATCTGACCAAAAGCAATTCTTCTGTCACTCATTTTTCTGTTTCTTTTCAGCTACTACTATTTCCTGGTGTCAATATGCAAAGTACCTAAAGTTCCTCCTATACTTCCTCTTCTGATTTAAAATAAGAGTAAGTAGGTACTGTTTCAGTAACTGAAGGATTCCATAGAGTAACGGGCTTTGTAACTTTTACAGTGGTTTCTGGTTTGTGTGAGGGAGCTAACAGCTATATTATATAGAATGCAGGTAAATACAGTACTACTGATTTTCATATACATTTCCATTCTTGGAAATATACATACATGAAAGGATTGTTAAACCTTGGAGCATGGGTGTGCTTCCAACCCACTCAAAGTATAAAAATTTTTTTGAGTAAATGTGAATTCTTCTGGGGTAAAGGCCACAGTTTTCATCATATTCTTAAAGATGTCCAAGACTCAAATAAGATCCATTGCTACCAAGAAAAACCCAAGTCTCTGCTGAGTAATGACTTTAAATTTTCTTGATAAGCATCTTTCTAGAATTCATATACTGCTGATATGACAGAAACAGCATTTCCACAAACTATGATTCTCAGATGTAAGAGTTCTATCAAAAAGGGTTTCACGGGAAGCGGGTGTGGCTCAATGGATGGGGCTCCCGTTTGCCATGTGGGGGGCCCCAGGTTCGCTTCCTGGGGCCTCCCTGTGAGGGCAGGCTGGCCGGCCCACGCAGCCTGGTGGGCTGATGCAGCAAGACCTCACAACAGGAAGCAGGTGTGGCTCAATGGATAGAGTCCCCATTTACCATGTGTGAGGCCCCGGGTTCGCTTCCCGGGGCCTCCTTGTGAGGGCAGGCCGGCCCGCGCGGTGCGGTGGGCTGATGCTGCAGGACCTCGCAGCAGGGGGGAGATAGGCAGGCACGGAGGAAACACACAGCAAATGGACACAGTAAAACAGAAGCAGCAAGGGGGGGGTAAATAAATAAATAAATGGATCTTT